>JACXGK010008913.1:0-21145 GCA_016801125.1 Novumbra hubbsi | reverse complement strand
TACTACAGGGGAAGCTGAGGCTACTACAGGGGAAGCTGAGGCTACTACAGGGGAAGCTGAGGCACAGCTGAATGTGACTTGTGACAAAAGTCACATTTACCAGAATGTGACACATTCTGGTAAAAAAAAAACTAAAATAAAAGAATTACCACAATTAATATTTTTTTTTATATATACACAAAATACATAATTTAAATGAAAATGAGAGTAAGTAACAGCATCAGTAAAATCAACACAAAAGAGTGTCAGAAGTTGCATGGTTTCTAAGGAAGAGTTAACACTGAGGAACGTGTCATCAGTAAGAGTTTACACTGAAGAAAATGTCATCAGGAAGATTTAACACTGAGGAAAATGTCATCAGGAAGAGTTAACACTGAGGAAAATGTCATCAGAAGAGTTAACACTGAGGAAAATTGTTAGATAAGAGGACATTTTAGACAACTCACTATTATCAAAATACTATAGCCAAACTGTTTTTACAGCAATTAGTTTAGAAACACCCCCCCACCCTTTCTTCTTTTCGCCCTCCTTCTGGCCTGCCACCTCCTTCAGTTGTCTCAAGCTTCCTTCAAACCCTGAAAATAGAATCAACCAACTGTTCAGCAGGCCTCCTCACTAGCACCACCTCCTTAAATGGAACCCCACCAGACAGGACCGGGGACCCATGGTGAGGCAGGCCTTAGCTTTCTTCACCTTTTATGATCTTATTACAAGAACAGCAGCCATTTTCATCTGCACCTAAGTAGTGGACCAAAGGGCACCCCCCTGATCCCAAACCCCCAAAAATACAGACATGGTTTAAGTTGTTAGTAACCTTACAGCTCATTGAAATAATGCTTCATTCCTCCAGAGAGATGAAATAAGTAGCTACTGTATCTTGCATGCCTTTGGTATGTCCTAAAATAAAGCAAGGGAGCTGTGAGGAAAGATGAATTATTACTTATTATACAAACATATTCTAAAATGGCTAGGAAACATGTGCATAACAAAAATTGGACTGTAGTGATATTTTAAATGAATTTGTTTCTTGAATTAATATCATACGTCACAATCTTGTAATCATTCAGCCTATTTAAATGGAGAAAAGTTGTGCTGAACAGCGGTGCTGTTCGATATCATTGTGTGTCACACGCTGAACATGGACCAGAGAAAGTAAAGGGGAGAGAGTTGTTGAGGAGATCAGAAAGAAAATAATAGACAAGCATGGTTATGATAAAGACTACAAGACCATCTCCAAGCAGCTTGATGTTCCTGTGACAACAGTTGCAAATATAGGCCGCAAGAGGAAAAAATCAACCCCAGATTGAACAGAAGGAAAGTGTAAATGGTAGAAAAAGAACCAAGGATTATTGCCAAAGACATACAAGCTGAATGTACATCAGTTTCAGATTGCACCATTCATCACTTTTTGAGGGGAAATTGGGCTCCATGGAAGAGACCCAGGAGGATTTCATTTTTGACAAAAAAAAGCGAGACTGGACAAGCCACAATCATTCTAAGAGAATGTCAATGGGACAGATGAGTCAAAACTGGAGCTTTTTGTCTAGTCACATCAGCTTGTTGTTTGCAATCAAAATGAAGCTTTCAAAGAAAAGAACACCATACCTACAGTGAAACACGGAGGAGGCTCAGTTATGTTTTTGGGCTGCTTTGCTGCATCTGGCACAGGGAGCCTTGAATCTGTGCAAAACACAATGAAATCTCAAGACTATCAAGGCATCCTGGATCGAAACGTACAGCCCAGTGTCAGAAATCTCTGTCTGTCGCAGGACATGTGTCTACCAACATGATAATGACCCAAAACACACAGCAAAAAGCACCCAAGAATGGATAAGAACAAAACATTGGACTATTCTGAAGTGGCCTTCTATGAGTCCTGATCTGAATCATATCGAACATCTATGGAAAGAGCTGACACTAACAGTCTGAAAAAGGAACCCATCAAACTTGAAACAGCTGGAGCAGTTTGCTCAGAAAGAGTGTTAACTGGTGCAGAAGTCTCATTGAGAGCTACAGAAAATGTTTTGATTGCAGTGATTGCATTGTGTGACAAAATATTTGGTTAATCGTTTTTTCCATGGCATTTTCGTTTGTTTTATTATTTACAATATTATGTTGAATAGAAAATCTAAAATAAAGTCTGATTTCTATAAAATATAGAATAAACAATTTTGGATGACAAAATTACTTTTGTCAGTTTCAAGTGGTTTCAGAGAAAACTATGACATTTTCTTTTTTTGTAAAGGCATCACAACACATTTTTCCACGTCCTATGTCTTCCCAAATCCAACTACTTGGTCCGCTCCGTTTTACTCACTCTCCATTTCTCTCATCCGTCTCCAATGTCTACCTCAAAGACAGAGAAAGGGGGTGGTAAGAAGATAGATCGTGAATTAAAAAACGTCCCGTTCCCAATCTGGAATCCAATTGGCTTTTTGTGCAACTTGACCAGTTGACTGTATGTCCGTACACATCTCTCGCATCCAGAACACGCTTCAGCATGGCAAATCAATAGGACAGCCCTCCCCTATTCCCCCACACCCATTCCCACTCCTTCCCATACGGCGGCATCCTCCCGTGGCCTGAGCTGCGGGTCTATGACCCAGGTGCATTTACTGGACCAAAAGTCCCCAGGAAGAAAGGCTTCCATTGAAACATCCTGACTCCAGATGCCGGCCACTGCATTGCTCCGGGCCGTGTGGCGGCCAGAGAGCTGAGGAAGGGAGATAGGAAACCGATAGCCCCTCATTAACAGGATAAATAAATGGGAAAGATGACGGGCCAAACTGTCGACCTCGCTGAGTGGCAGTGTGGGTGTTTAGAGGAATGTGTGATGTCGTTTCGAGCGGTATTTCAAACTGCCTTTTTTTAAGTTGGAGTGTTTTCTGTGTGTGTGGGGGGTTGTCCTGTAATGTGTCATGACTCTCTAGTTCGGTATTGGAATTGCCAGAGGGAAAATGCCCTCATGAAAGTTAAGGGGAACCCAAGACAGAAATACTCAGTTAGAAGGTGTGTCAAGAGGGAGGAGGACAAGTTTAAGTGTTAGGGAACATTTATAGTTTTATGACAATAAATGTTTGGTCCTCACATGTATAGTAACAGCTGTATGAGGTTTCATAAACGTAATGTTGACACATCCGCTGGGGTTAATGATCAGATTCAGAATATTTGCCACGTTTTCACAACATTGTAACATGTTCTGCTTCCTATGTATTAAGCATTTATGAACTGCCTATCCAGTTGGACCTGTTTTCTGGTCTCCTGTTTTCAGTTTTCTTGTGATTTTGCAGAGGCAAGAGATAATCTATTAATTTTATTTCAGTTGGATCATTTATCGCCTGTTCTTTTTGTCATGAGTTATGTAGAACCGGAATAAAAACAATGTTTAGTCCTGTCCTGCTATCCTGGTACAGCTACTTAGCGCAGTCCAGCGTTGAATATAAATATCTAAAATGTGGACTGTCTAACACCTCCCTCTAGTGGCATTTTAATGGTCTCACATCAACATTACATAAGATTTTAACAGATTTAAACTTGCCACGAGGCAAGACATCCGGGAAGGTTTGCGAAACAGACCTCGCCTGAGGAAGGATTTCAACGATATCGTTGAGCCAGAGTTGCGTTTTAACTAATAACTAACTTTGCCTTGACGTCGCTTATATGTGTGATCGGGGAACTTTATTGTAGAAGCTTTATCACCTGTCTTATAAGTAATAATGCTGGCCTATTATCCGTGGTGGGTCGGGCGGTCCAACATATCAACTGATGTGCTATTTAACAGGCAATCCATTTACGGGACTACCTGTTAAGAGTAGACTCCTATACGTAAAACGACAGTAATTAATCTACACAGTTCATGCGCAGCCTTACAAGTATATTATATTAGGGGGCTCAGGGTCAATAGATCCTAGGATTTTCAGTCTTTTCCACTGGGGTCCCATTGACCTGTCTGTAATAATGGTTTGGGCCCAAGACCTTTCAGAGATAAGAGGATAGAGGAGAGGCATAAGGTGTGTGTATATGTGTGTCACGTCTCCGCCTGGTACAGTGCCCTCTTTCAGGCGCGCACCACTCCAGCTTTCGACGTCCCCGGCCTTCTAGTCACCATTGTGCATGTTTTGTTCGGTTTTCCCCATGTCCTGTGAATGCGTCCCTCCCTAATCAGGTGTTACCTGTTGACTAGGTATATAATCCTGTGTGTGTCTAGTCTCCGTGTTGGTGATTGTTTAAGGTCCGTGATTCTGTGTCGTCGTAAAGGAGGACCAATGTGCAGGAACAGTTGCCGATAGGTTCGTTTATTTGTTGACCTTGGCAGGGACAAATGCGCGTACACTACGCGAGAATATATATTGTCTTAGCATGGAGCAAGAACAATACAATACACACAACACAAAAGAATCACTGAGACGTGACAATGGGTATATTCATGCATTATGATTTTCCTTGGCTGGATAATTGTGGAACATTATGTGAGGTGTAGTTTGAATGGATTTACTATTGTAAATCATCATCAACTGTGATTTCTATGAGTGGAAGTCTATTGTTTTCCGAATGCAAACCAAGGTTGATGACAAAATGCATTAGTTCCTTGTTACTGCTGGGATCATATTAGCTGATAGGAAAATGTGGGTTTTTGTGGGTTTTGTCTTTACACTGGATCTTTGGAAAAGGACAAAATTTTCACCACAAACATTTGGGTTGAGTATTTATTGTGTTGTATTACTCAATAAACCGTATCACAGATAGATAAAGGCAGAATGTCAGTGAATGTATATTTAGACGTTAAACTACGCCGACAGTTTGAATTCATTCTCATCAACAAATGCTGATCTCAATACAGTTCTCTATGGACAGAAGTAAAATATGTTACAAACAGAATGTAGTGCAACCGCACAACAGGAAGTTACTACAAAGATCCTGGCAAAATAAAAAAAGTGTCTGTGGTCTTGACTCTGGAAAGCATGCCCCAGTGGTTCTCAAAGAAGGGTCTAGGCCCTAAAGTGGGTCTCAGAGACCTGCCAGAAAGCCTTAAGATCACAAGAAAAAGGTATGATAATATAGAATTATTTGACACAATTAATATACTAAATAATCTACATCGTAGGTAAAATACAGTGCCTGTTTTTACTGAATTACCAATGGTTAACTCAAATGTATTTCGGTTCTATATTTTAAAACACTGCAACTCACATCAGTTATTGCAAAATGACATTGGTTTGAGAGTTGGGAAACATTAAGGGGAAAAACAGTTTAATACGTATAGCAGTTTATTTGTACGCCTAGTTGACCTAATAACTGTGTTAATATATACTACACTATAGTCTTAAACTCTGTGAGTTTGTTCAGATGGCATTATGCCTATTCGGTAGAAAATATCGATACAATATCGAGTTAATTTAGTTGCTGTTGAAGCTAGGCTACCTCCAAAGAATGAGGTTTAAACATTCAACAATTTAATGTGTGATGGTGGGCCATGTTTATGCCCACGGTATGAAGAACACGTTAATAAACAAAAGAAATACTGACTCGTTGATCTGAACTTGTCTTCAAGAATCCCAATTTCGGGTGTCAGTTTACTCATTGACTTCCGTCTACTATCGGCGACTTTCGGCTTATCACTCGAACTCGACAAACGTCTTACTCTGTTGCAAAATATTTCGCAACCAACGCAAATGTTTACAACAAAACGTTTAGTTTTGTGGAGTATACCCCCTCGGGATAAATACCTATTTTGTCCTTTACAGTAACTGCGTAATATGACGCTACTCCTTGCAGCCTAGTGATTACGGTGAGTGGATCTTTCGGATGCAAGTTCTTTTAATATGATGCCTACTGAAACATACGATTTACTTTCGTTTTCAGACCGACATTAGCCAAGTCGTTTACGCAGTCGTTTTATGGATACGCATATTCGCGTAACATTTATTTTTCACCTGAATACATTTACATCTAGACCACCACACGATACATAGGTAGGCCTATTTGCGTTTAAACTTACAAATTAACTCTGTAAGCACAGCATTCAGAAAATACAGAAAAACAGTATCCTACATGTACACATATCGAATAATTGTACTTTAACAGTGCTAATAGTGGACATAGGGACAAAATACATTAGCATAATATAAAGGTACGTATACATTAATTCACAGTAGATGTGAACCTGTTAAGATTTACAGTTCGACTATCTGCTATCTTCGTTTGCCATACATACCCCTAAAATGCATACATATCTTTTCAGTGGGGGATGGTGTTTGTTGCACAATTTAGGAACCTACTGAAAAAGCGTAAGTTAAAGTAGATATAAAGGAAATACAAAAAGCCTAAGTTAAAACAGATACAAGGGAAATACAAAAACAATGTTTGTAAAATGTCATAGCGCATTGCTAAGGGTTATAAAATGCTACCATACCACTAATTAGTCACTGCCTGCTGGTGATAACGAATACGGATCACAGGAAATGTTTTTTTTCGTACAAAAACGTAATGCGTTTTTAGGTTTGGGACGTCTTCCTAGTTCTTACCTTCAATTTATGCCGCAACCTTTTCGTGTTTCCTTGCCGAAATAGTCAAAAGGCAAGTATACTACATGGGTTCTCAATAGAACGTGGGGATATTTGTTTTGTGGTCATTACAGATGTGAGAGGAATTCATGTCTACGCCTGAATAGTGGCTGGAGATCAAACCGAACGAAAAGAAAGGATTATGGCTAAACTCGTTTGAAATATATAAAACTAACTTATATTGACGTGGCGGGCGGTAAGTTGTACTACACTTAATTATTAAGAAATGATGGAAAATGATCTTTTTGTCGTGTACAAGTCATCCATTTTCACTTTAGTGTCAGTTTTATCGTTTTGAAAAGAGCGGTTGACGCGCCATCGAAAGTCTGTTCAAGTTTTCCCAGTTCGTCAAAAATACATTTGGTAATACACAATATTTTGTGTGAATACAACAACCTATATACTCGTACATATATACGTGCGTTTATATACGTAGTCAGAACTACAGTACTACTTCATTTAGGTCACCGTATTAAACTTACAGATAATGGTTTGTTGTCAAGGCCGGGAGGACTTCCTTACTGTGTTGTTTACATATCGTATGCTAACCTTAAATTAATTTTATTAGACCGACATAAAGTTTCACAACTAATTATTGTGATATTTAGTTGGTATTAAGGACAGTTATGATCAGTATAGTATATTAAGAAGTAATTTGAAGGATTGTTACACTATAGCAGTCGAGCTATGTTAACAATTTCAAAGGTTCAAGACTCATCATAGCTTTAGACTTTGTTACTAGTTACACTGTCAGAACGTCTGAGACAAAACGGTCGTTGTTGTGTTGTTGCTATAGGCACGTGTAACAGGATTACAGTAATTTATTTTGTTAATTCATTTTCCGCTTCATGTGTCTACCGCAGGCTATTAATTTAACCATGGTTCAATGAACCTACTGTTAAAGCGTGGTGATTATGTCACACCTAAGTCACATCTGGCTCATACAATACTGACAGTTAGGCGACTTCAGGGATTGAGCTAGTGTAGTTGGATCATACGTAAAATGTATAATATGTCAAATATCCACGTGTCTAGGAACTGTTATAGTCCACGATCCAGCTACTTTCGACATCACTTCCCCTTCCCCTAGTTACCCTCTGTTCACACATGTCCTGTATGACTAAGTTGTTAAGTGTGTAGGTCAGGGGTATTCAGGTTTATGGAGCCGGGTGCTTCTCTATTATAGGTCATCCTTCACCCATCCCCCTCCAGTTGTCCCAGGTCTAAATAAGTAACATATAAATGGATTGAGATGAAAAAACGGAGTGGAACTGGCTTTGTGATCCGGATTGGAGTTTGTGGGATATAGTGTTTGTGGTACCAATGTTGTGGGTTCAGTTCTTACAGGGATAATTATATACACATGCCTAAATATATGCTCTTGTTTTACTTCAAGTTGCATTACATATAATTCTCCTTTAAGGGCCGTTTATTTACTTAGTGGTTTGAGCCTTGATTGCTGGATGAAAGCCGTGCATTATTGAACCGTCGATATACCACACCTGCTAATGCCTTGTTGCCAAAGTAAACTTCGAAGTAAATGTGTGAGGTACACACCATGGAAATACACAATGTTAAACCTGTGTTTAACAATGATCAGGCGGCATATTGCATTGCATAAACAGTGCTCATTTGGCCTAAGGTGTGTTGAAATTTTAGAAGCAGGTTCTGACACAGCCAAACCTGTTTTTCCTGCACAATTAAGGATGAATCTCTCCGATCCAGCCTCAAATGTGTCTGTGCGTGTCTGTGCGTGTGTGTGCATGTGTGTGTGCGTGTGTGTGCATGTGTGCCAGATTATGTTCCTGCCATTCTGGGCAGCCTGTGAAGGTGAGGAGTGTGTATATGACAGCAGTTACTGCGGATTGTGGCTCTAAAATGGTTATTTGCCTTGAACTTCAACTCTCCTGAATCTAGTGTAGTGGCAAGGTCATCAGTGCAAATTGGACATCACAGAATTGAAAGGGCAGACTTGTCTCTTACGACATTTAAAATGGACTGCTCTGGCGTTAAATAAACACAGGAGAAGGAGAACTGACCCTGCTTCCCAGGCACTATTAATACATCGTTGTACAATGTAATATCAGTTGACACAATGCATAATCAGTTGCTATTTGCTTGATTACTCGTGCCATGTCAAAAGAATTTCATTGCTCAGAATTACATTGTTATTTTGTGCATTTGACAATAAAGACTTTGACTTGTTAAATTTGTTCATTTAAATCGTTTAGCAAAAGCTCCAAAACCCACAACCCAGTGATTTCCAATTGCATGCTTACCAATGCCGAGTTACATGAGATGCCAGTCTAGTAGACTTTTAATCCATAATATACTAATGATGGATAGAATGTGTAATGTACTGCGTTATAGCGAATGCAAATAGTGCTAAACTGAACTACACTGCTTAAAAACATTAAACTTGGAGAGACGGCAAACCTTCTTGCAACGGGACATCTGGACTACCTGTGCAACCTGAATGGGCTGCAGGTACCTCATGTTACCAGTAGTGACAAGGGCACTAGCAAAACACAAAACTAGAGAACAATCATGGCCACCACCTGCAAAACCATTCCCTTTCTGGAGCTAGTTGCCTCTCTAGTGCACCTGTTGTCACTTTAATTTGCACCAAAACGGGTGTCATTGATTCATCATGGTTTATGCCTCCTAACTGGACAGATTGATATCCCAGAAGTTTAATTTACTTGTTCTTACACTGTGATGATTGTGTTAGCTTCCTTTTTTTAAGATGTGTATTTTTGCCTACATAGAGCCGTAAGGGTCAGTTTCGCAGACATGGATTATACCTAGTTCAAAAGAACTCCATTGAGCTACGCCTAATTGGTGTGTGCAAAACTGGCCTTTCAGTGGCCTGGTTTTGGGGCCTGGTCTTTGTCCTGGGAACCCCCCTGGTGTGTGCCATGATGTGGCCTTATTGTCACAATTGTTCAAGATTGTGGAGTGACACCTATAACATGTATCTCCAGGAGCGAAGAGCAGGAGGTTCCCACCAATGCTGGAGAGGATGTGCGTCTCACCACAGTGCTGCTAGTCTATCCTGAAAGTCTTCTGGGTTGGTGGCCTCAGCCACTGGTCGTGTTTTGACAGGTGTTCGGTGGAAAGGTATGTTTGGTTTGGCTTGACAAGATACTTACAACACTGTTATTAAAAATGTTTGGACGCTGCATAAAATGGAAATCAAAGCAGAATGCAATCATGTGCATATCATTTATCCATATATTTAATTGAAAATAGTACAAAGACAAAATATATCAAATGCCCATTTTGAATTTGATGCCAGCAACATGTTTCCAAAAAAGTTGAGACGGGCATGTTCATCACTATTTTGCATCACCTCATTTAACAACGCTCTGAAAGCGTTTGGGAACTGAGAAGACCATTTGCTGTAGATCTGAAAGTGAAATGTATTCCCATTCATGTTTGAAATAGGATTTCAGTTGCTCAACAGTTCTAGTTCTCCTTTGTCGCATTTTTCATTTTATAATGTGCAAAATGTTTTCAGCGGGTTACAGTTCTGGAATACAGGCAGGCCAGTTTTGTACCTGGACTCCTTTACTATGGAGCCATGCTGTTGTAATACATGCAAAATGTGGTGTGGCGTGGTCTTGCTGAAATAAGCAAGGCCTTTCCTGAAAAAGACATCTGGGTGGCAGCATTTCTTGCTCAAAAACCTGTATATATTGTTCAGCATTAATGGTACCTTCACCCATGCCATGTGCACTAATGCACCCCCATACCATCACGGGTTCTGGCTTTTGAACTGTGCGCTGATAAGTAGCCGGATGGTCACTCCTCTTTAGTCTTAAGGACATGGCATCCAGGATCTTGTTTATATATGTTTTTTTCTTTGCGTTGTTGTAACTTGCATTGGTAGATGCAGCGACATTCTGTGTTCACAGACAATGATTATTGGAAGTGTTCCTGAGCCAACGCAGTGATTTAAACTGCCGTGCCATCAAAGGGCCCAAAGATCACGGCCATCCAGTATTGGTTTTCAGATTTGTCCCTTTCTCTGAATCTTTTCATGATATTATGGCCATAGATTATGAGTTTTACGCTGAGAAACGTTATTCTTAAATTGTTGAGCTATTTAGCTGTGCAATTTTTCAGTGGTGATCCCTCTACCCATCCTGACCTCTGACAGACCTGTCCTCTCTGAAATGTTCATTTAATACCCAATCATGTTACTGACCTGTTGCCAGTTGACCAAATTAGTTGTGAAATTCCCCCAGGTTTAGTTTTTTTAGCATTACATACCTTTTCCAGTGTTTTCTTGCCTCTGTCTCAACTTTATACTTTAATGTTTTGCTGGCATCAAATACAAAGTGGGCAAATATTTTTCAAGAAACAATATAATGTTTCTGTTTTCATTTGCATAGCGTAACAACGTTTTTGGAAATGGGGTTGTAAAACATTTTTAAGTTACACAGGCTTTTTGTAGCACACCTTCCTATTTCACACATCATGGGTAGGTTACATTAACAAGGCAACAGGTGATTTTATCTTTGTTACTTTAGGGTTAGGGTTAGTTCAACTACATTCAGTGGTGTGTGCAGACCTTGCAGTGAGTTAGACAGTGAACAAACATCATGCAACAGACCATATTTAATGCAATTTCAGAGACCCAATAAAAGTGTTTTAATAGGTGAATACAGGAATGTCAGCTAGGTTAGCTTTACTTAGAAACTGAGATTGATAAAAACATCTTGATTATTGGTGGGATATTGTACCATTGACTGGAAGACATTATTTACATAACCCTTCCAGGGGTACCAACTCAGTAATGAAGATGCTCCACTAGTAATACCACATGATTACTTCTGCATGAGTCAGGACAGAATAGAACCAATGAGTTGTCGGATTTGTCATTTTAATAGAAGCAGAGGACGTTTTCATTGCACATTGTACGTTTATTTCTAACTTCTGGTAAACTCATTGAAACTGAAGTTATTTCAGAAAGTTTAAAAGAAAAGCACTTGCATCAGTTCCTGTAGTGTTGTTTTGCTACCACCTTTTAGTTTGTTTTTTGGACATGAAAGTGGTGAAAGATTTTTCTACGTGATCTGGAGGTCCTTAAACCATTGGGCACACCTAATCCTCCACAACCAGGGTTTTAGATGAACTCCATAAAGCAAACAGCATACAGCAAGTGTCATAAAACGTTCTTCGACATGGTCAATTCAAGTCATATAGGAGGAAAACAATTACAGCATTTTGCAATTACTCACCAGTCATAAAGTTGTTTCATAGCAGTGGTCGATAAAGAAACATGTTCAGAATAGTAATGTGGAGAAAAAAAATTAGCTGTTCCAAACAAAATTACTCAGGAGTTATAATGCTACATAGTGCATCTTTAACAGAAGTTACTTCAGTAACACAAAGTAGTTAAGTTTGATAACATATATGTTTTATCACATCAATCAAGTTTATTTATATAGCACAATTCATACATAGAAGCAATTAAATGCACTTTACATAAGATAGTAAGGACATTAAAAGAGAAATACAATTTTAACAGTTTGATTAAAACAGAAATGGAACAATTTAACGTGTACAGATTAAAATAAAAAAAGAAATAGAGATAAAAGGTTAAAGGAAAATTAAAAAAATGTGGCATAGAAATTCTTTAAAGTAGCTATTAAAGCTATAGGGCACATTGTGAGGTCAAGCCCTCAGTCACAGGCACGTCACAACAGGAGTGTTTTTAAACCAGACTTGAACATTGATAGGTTTGGGGCATGTCTAAGATCTTCTGGTAGCTTGTTCCAGTTGTGGCCGCGTAGCTACTAGACCCTAAACCATTCAGTGATTTGTAGACTAGAAGCATCACCTTAAAATCTATTCTATAACTGACTGGAAGCCCATGCAAAGATTTAAGAATCGGAGTGATGTGTTCTGTTCTCTTGGTCCCGGTTAGCATTCTTGCGGCAGCATTTTGAATGAGCTGCAGCTGTTTTATAGTCTTTTTGGGAAGTCCAGTTAAGAGCCCATTACAGTAGTCAACTCTACTAGAGATAAAAGCATGGCTTTTCTTGGTTTTTGTGGGACAGCATGCCCCAAATTTTCCAGCCTGTCCACAAGAGTTATGTGGTCTACAGTATCAAATGCAGCACTGAGATCTAATATAACAAGGACTGTTATTTTATCTGAATCGGTATTCAGCCGTATATAATTCAGAACTTTAATCTGGGCAATTTCAGTACTGCGGTGAGGTCGGAAGCCTGAATGACATTTGTCTAGGAGTCCATTTGAGTTCACAAAGTTGCTGAGTTGATTAAAGACAACCTTCTCAATGATCTTGGCTATGAAAGAGAGATTTGAAATAGGTCTATAGTTCTTTAATTTAGTTGCATCCAGTTTCCTCTTAAAACTCTTTTAGTAGAGGTTTAATGGTAGCTCTTTAGGGACTTTGGACAAATCCCTGATTGCAGGGAGCTATTAACTATTTGCTGTAGGTCCATTATTATAGAGTCATGAATAGTTTTTAAAAAGTCAGATGGCAGGGTGTCGAGACAACATGTGGACGCTTTAAGATGACGAACTGTTTCCTCTAGGGTTTTTTGATCAATTGTATTAAAAACCGACATAATAACCGAGCCATGTCCTGGTGGTGTTAGTGATGGTACAGCGTCATTGTTTGACTGTGTTGTTCTGATGCTCAGTCTAATACTTAAGACTTGTTCACCAAAGAAACACGCAAATTCATTACATTTAACCGTAGACTCGTGTTCTGATGCCGTCTAACTTTGCTTTAGCAAATCGCGTGCGGGTATTGTTGATATTGTTGTTTACCATTCCGGATAAATGTTGCTGCCTAGCCTTGAGTAACTCATAATTGAAGCTACAAAGGCTTTGTTTATGTATGTCATAGTCGATTTGAAGTTTAGCTTTTCTCCACTTAGGTTCCGTTTTCTTAAATTCTCTTTTCTGGGCAGTTATTGCTACCTTGTTTCTCCAAGGTGCTTTCTGTTTGCTCTGAGTTTTCTTTACCTTTATCGGTGCAACATGATTCATGACATTCAATATTTTGGCGTTAAAGTCATCCCGGAGTTCATCAACTGACTCTGCACGTAATTTTGGCAAGATAGCTATGGCCTCCATAAACTGAGCATAGCTGCTCTCATTTATGTACCTTTTTCTAACAGAAACATGCGAGATTGGGTAGACCAGGATTCAGTCTGACTGCCAGGTGGCCGCCCATCAGCCCCTGCCTTTGCAGCATCTTTTAGGAATGCATTCAATGTGCTGGGTTTGTTTTGCAAGAACGGATAATGAGAGTGGAGATTTTGGGGCGCGTTTCAGTGTGCTTAAGAATTAGGATACACCCAGTGTGGCTGATACGTGCAGCCGACAGATGGGTTGGAAATATACGACGGTGTTTGAGTTGGAGGACCTATGTGTGCACACGCATACTTGTGTTACGCGTGAATCAGACTCTCCGAATTCCCTTCTACCTTACATTTGCGTCCTTTTTACGAATATCAACTCGCCATCACGTTGTTCACCTATTCAGGTTTTGTTGTATTTTCTGTCTATATTGTATTTACAGGAACGGATTAAAAAGGTAAATTATGTTGCGGTTTATATCTGAAGGAGAGCAAAATGAAAACGGAGAGAACGTGACATGGAGAGAGCAAAAGACCAAAGCACTAAAGTGAAAGAATGTATCATTGTACGTCTACATGAACGCTTTGGGACTCGTCACAGAAGCCTTCAGGTGATATCGAAGAACATGTCACTCACCGCTCGGCATACGTTTATATGTCGTTTAACAGACGCTCTTATCTAAAGAGACTAGTGATTTGACAAATTGTCATTTATTTGTTTTACTGCAACAAACACGATTAAATTGTATGCAACGTATCTGCTCTGACACCGAATGGAGCTGCCAACTCAATTGAAATTGTTCTCTTCAGTAACTTGTTTTGCTGACGGTAATTTTCAGTCAGCATTGGCGCGACCTCGATATCTTATTACACTCGCCGAAGACACTAAATCGGTTGCGGTCAATTCCGCTATGTTAATTTAATTCGGATCTATGAGTGCAGTCCAACCTCTTTTGGATTTCATAGGTAGTACGAGGACACAGCTCGCGGTCTAAGTTTATCTAAGGTGCGGTCGAGCACGTTGTTGACTTTCTCTTGTTACAATAAAAAGGGTAACAGGAAACCGTGGGTCTGCTTTATAATAGCAGCCTGTGTTCTACAGCGTCAACTCCTTTTCACCAGAGCCCTTCGGGTGAAGTGGTAAACTGAATATGGACTAGGGTGTCGTTTGGGATTCGAGACAGACTGCGGAACAGGAAGCTGTGACACGTTGCTATTGCTCTAAGCTGGGCGCTACCTTAGATGTAGTAAGATGGGTAAGAGAACTGCCGCTTTGCCCATCTTGTGACACAGTCGTACCACTTATCAAAACATTTTTCTTCTTACGGAAGCATGAGGGCTATATCACAATTATGCCTTAGGCTAAGTTATGGTAAGTTGCGCATTACGTTGAGCTTTAAATCTAAAATGCAACAATAAAACACAGAACACTATAGTTATTTTATTGACATGTCTTGGCCCCACACGTGTGGGCCAAAGATAAAAAAAAAAAAAAAAAAAACAGAACAGGATGGACACGCCTTGACTGTCCTCCCTAAAACAGATTTAGGACACCCAGAGCAAGATATACATTGGGTCAGTATTTCTCTGGGTTACTGTGTCTCACTTCATCTACATGTGAACATTGGCTACGGAGAGTAGCGGCGCAGAGGTAGATGGTTTTCAAGGATACCAGTAGTGTGTGGCCATGAATACGGTGTTCCACATATGTATTCTGCGACTTCAGCTAGCCTCTCGTCTTTCACAATTCCCTCAACAACTTTAAATTGCTAAGAGCAAAATACATCTAGAAGTACTCTGAGATCCTGCCGCACTGCTCCTGAGTTCGCAATCTTGGCAAACTGACGCGTTGTGGCAGTGCCATTGCGTTACTTCCGCAATACTTGCCCAATACTTATGTAACTGTGACCCAGATTTTAAATGATGTGGTCCGCACCAATATGTTCTGCTTTTTCCCCAGATTGCTGCACATGCAACAAGTTAGTCAGGCAGATCCTCGGGTGTAAGGAGACCTCAGTTAGCTCCCTGACACACCTTTAACCCTGCCTAGGACATTTAGCTTAGACAGGAA
Organism: Novumbra hubbsi; assembly: GCA_016801125.1. Classification (NCBI taxonomy): domain Eukaryota; kingdom Metazoa; phylum Chordata; class Actinopteri; order Esociformes; family Umbridae; genus Novumbra; species Novumbra hubbsi. The sequence goes on along the minus strand of JACXGK010008913.1, from coordinate 5,387 downwards.
TTAAATCAAAGCTGTACCCATGCTTAGAGCGAGAGATGGATGAATCTGACCTCCACTGGTTGCTGAGGGTCTTAACTATAACCAAAACCAACTGTCACTTCCTGTGCTATTAATAGGAAAATGTGGCTTTGATTGAATTGAGCCCTGTGCTTTGGTGAGAAGAAGCAAATCTGGGTGCCATTTTAGACAATTGATCATGTTTTCACTGGATGTCTAATCTTGTCCCACTCTTCCCCAGCTCTGCTTCGCTATGGCACAGTGGGCTCAGATGAAACAGCAGATTCCATATCTGCCCACACAGGCTCTTAACGAGCTTTACCCAAACACCTTCCCCATGGACGTCAGGTGTTACCTGGCCAACTGGATCGAGGAGCAGAGATGGTAAGAAACACGCACATCTATCCACACGCACACATCCACACACATCTATCCACACACGCACACATCCACACGCACACATCCACACATGCACACATCCACACACATCCACCCACACACGCACACATCCACACACATCCATACACACACGCACACATCCACACACATCCATCCACACACGCACACATCCACACGCACACATCCACGCACATCTATCCACACACGCACACATCCACGCACATCTATCCACACACGCACACATCCACACACGAGCATCTACACTCACACCCGCACATCCATCCACACACACATTCATCCACACCTGCACATCCACACACGTACATCTACACTCGTCCTTCCATTCAACCATCCAAACGCACATCCATCCACACACAAATACACCTGCGCCTCCACACACATCCATCCACCCACCCACAGGTAGAACATAGGGCAGAAACATGCTTACAGCACGGCCAAGTCTTTCCATCTCTTCCCCAGGGAGGACTTTGATCTGGAGAAAGTAGAGCAGGAGCCACAAGCCTTGTGTCTGTTGGACCAGATCACTGCATACCTATTGGGCCTTGCCCAGCAGAACTCCAATGTGGTGGAGAGGATGAGGCTGCAACACATCTCCAGGAACATGGTACTGTGAACACAAACAAACACATATTGCTGGATATAATTGTCAAGAGGTTTTAGGGACCAAAGTGTATTCCCATCAGAAACACTATTTTTTTAAATTTTGAAACCCTCAAATTCCACCACTAAGGATGAAAAACTGAGATTTATTAACACACAAATAACACGATATATTTACAAAAGTATAAACAAAAACACATGGGCAAGCCAGTGGAGTGAAAACAGAAAAAACCTAAAGTAACGTGTAGATACATACATACATACATACATGCATACAACGAACGGGACATGTATACACACAGAGGGAACTGGTGCGTGTAATCAGCCACGTGAGTCCGGGGGGCGTTCAAATGAAAAAGTGGTACACATACAATCTCTAGCACAAAGAAGTTGCTGTGCTGGACCGATCGTTACAAACCCTCATTTATTTCCTAAACCTAATTATAACCTTAAAATATAATTTTTTCATTTGAGTTTTTCTAGAATGTGGATTGCAAAATGTTCTTATTATGTTGCTCGAGCTTCAATGGGTTTTCTGCTTCACACATACACTCACACACAGGTTGTACACACACACACGCTCATTATTGATTACATTACACAATCCAAAAACATGAAACATACGCTTCAAAGGCCAGGTTCCATCTGGTGCCCCTCTCCAGCCCACTCCTTATAAAATGACCCTTGAGGATCTTGGCGGGTCCGGTTCTCCAACAGGTTTGCTGCAAGGCTGACCGTTCAGAATGCTCTGGGGGAACACTGTCGCCATTTGGCCCAAATTCTTTCTGGTTCACGATGTATGTCATTACAGAGAATAGATTCACATCTGTGGGCATCGGGGGTAGTGTGTTGGCTGGAGCAGGGAGGTTTGCAAGCTGGGCACATTCTCACATACTCTCACCATATATGGAGCAGTATCTTGACGGTGAGGTTGATGTCTCTCCTCTCTTGTGTGGTGGATGGGAACGGCGGCCCTGTTCCAGAGTATGATGCGTTCACAGCCCCTAAAGCTGGTGCTCACCGTGAGGGACGTCCTGAGGAAAGAGAGAGACCTTCTCAGTCCCAAGGTGAGTCTGAAGGCAGGGAATGCTGGGAAAAAAATGATAAAGTTGTCTGTTTGCAGTGTGGGAATGTTAAAAAAAGAATCGTGGTCTTCCTCTTCCTCCATAGTCTTATCCCCTGATCCCAGTCCTGGACAGTAGACCTTTGCCCCCAGGCGAAGCTATATTCAAAGACTTGGAGATTAATCAAAAAATGTGAATCTCTGCCACTTTCTGTTTATTTTAACAGATGCGGGGGGGGGGTTCTCACACTTGTCAGTTTGGCAAACGCATTTACTTATTGCAGGAATCTGGGTGTGGTTGGGCTTAACTCTCGGAATAATCGAACAACAGGGTTGCTAATTCCTTCTAGACAATTCTATAATTACACCAAAAAAAACAGAGCCGTGGCAACAAGGATGGCAGCCATAGCAACAATGATGGCAGCAACACAATTAACAAACAAACCAATTAGATGCTTTTAAAGCAAGCTGAGACTTTCATAAACGTTGCTCTGGCAGAGGTGAGCCTTTCATAAACGTTGCTCTGGCAGAGGTGAGCCTTTCATAAACGTTGCTCTGGCAGAGGTGAGCCTTTCATAAACGTTGCTCTGGCAGAGGTGAGCCTTTCATAAACGTGGCTCTGGCAGAGGTGAGCCTTTCATAAACGTGGCTCTGGCAGAGGTGAGCCTTTCATAAACGTTGCTCTGGCAGAGGTGAGCCTTTCATAAACGTTGCACTGGCAGAGGTGAGCCTTTCATAAAGGTGGCACTGGCAGAGGTGAGCCTTTCATAAACGTGGCACTGGCAGAGGTGAGCCTTTCATAAACGTTGCACTGGCAGAGGTGAGCCTTTCATAAACGTGGCACTGGCAGAGGTGAGCCTTTCATAAACGTTGCACTGGCAGAGGTGAGCCTTTCATAAACGTTGCTCTGGCAGAGGTGAGCCTTTCATAAACGTTGCTCTGGCAGGGGTGAGCCTCTGGTGATCTGTCCTCCTCTCCCTCCATAGTTCACCCAGATCTCGTCACCCTTCCCCCAGTCCCCAGCCCAGGATCCCATCGCTGTGGCCCCGACCACCCGGGACGTGGACCTGCTGGTCCTCAAGGTGCTGGAGATCCAGAACTGCAGACAGCAGATCCACCAGCTGCAGGAGGAACTTAACTGGGAGAGGCAGAACTATGAGTCAATGCAGGGTGAGTAAGACCATTGGTATGAGTAAGACCATTGGTATGAGTAAGACCATTAGTATGAGTAAGACCATTGGTATGAGTAAGACCATTGGTATGAGTAAGACCATTGGTATGAGTAAGACCATTGGTATGAGTAAGACCATTGGTATGAGTAAGACCATTGGTATGAGTAAGACCATTGGTATGAGTAAGACCATTGGTATGAGTAATACCATTGGTATGAGTAAGACCATTGGTATGAGTAAGACCATTGGTATGAGTAAGACCATTGGTATGAGTAAGACCATTGGTATGAGTAAGACCATTGGTATTAGTAAAACTAACAGGCACTGACCCCCTGGTACAGAAAATGTCTATGAGAGATGTGGAATCACGCAGTTTGAGCGGTGACTGGGAGTTGCTGTCTGGAAGGGCAGTTGATAACTTTGGTTTAGGTACAAACATGGGTGTCAGACTTGGACAAGGCCAAAATGGCAGATATAATATAACAATCGGCAGTGAATAAGTGTTGTAATTCCCCCGTGTGCTTCGGAACAGGCACTCTCCAGCAGGCATCCACCAATGGGATGGACACTGGCATGTCAGAAGTCACCAAACTGCAGAATAACATTAAACAGCATGAGTACAATGGCCAGATCATAGCCAAGGTGAGCCCTAAACCCACACCCTCATCACCGTCCTCGCATGTGCTCTAGAATGCTGTGGTTTAGTCCGTTGTCATGGCGACCTATACTCTGTGTGTTGGTCTCTTCCTGTTTCCTTCTTCCTAAAATGCTGGCCTTTATATGATCAATCTTTCCTGTCTTGTACTTTAATGTCTTTCCCAGACAAGGGAACTTAAATTCGCAGAGGTCTGTTAAAACAATCAGCATTCACTATCCTATGAGAATGTCTAATAGGAAATTCCTGGAGAAATTAGCAGTGGCGTTGTTTTGGTCAGCTAAAATCAAAACCTGACATAACTTACTCAGTAAGGACACTCCCTATAAGGCCCTCTATGCTATAGCCTGGGGACAATGCTACTTTTACTTTAAACAATTTGCATGTCTATGAATAAATGTTCCCTCCCTAATTTAGCTAAACTGTGTATGTGTGTATATGTAGAATCGTGTTCAGTTGCTCCAGGAGGCTGTATCTAGTCTGGAGAGTTGCCAGTCTCGTCTGATCAGCAGAATCAAAGCCTGGAGATGGGAACAGCATCAAGCCACTATAGGACACCCCTTCGATGACAACCTCAGCCCCATGCAGACATGGTGAGACCAGGCATGCATGTTCACCTTGTGGCAAACTGTAAAGGTTAATCATTTCTGAGTGACAGGTTATGAAGCACTTAAACATTTGCAGATGGATGATTTTAAGTGTGACGTGATTCCCGGCTTCCTCTCTTCCCCCACTCTTGTCTAATTAGTTTAACACCCTCTATGTTCTTCTTTTAGGTGTGAGCAACTTCTTGGGGTGAATGGGAAGTTGAGACAGGAAGTGATGCTGGCTGGAGAGCCAATTCCAGAGCTGCAAGAGAGACTGGGACTTCTGCTGCAAACCCTAATTCAGAGGTTGGGTTTAAATGTTGTTATAGTGTACTATTTCAGTCCACAAGATTGTGGGAAAATGACATTTGCAATATACTGACAGTGCAGTGACTGTAGTTATTTGTTGACTTTGGCTGACTGGAGAATGAACAATTTGTTGAAATGAAAATACATTGGCTGGCGCCCAAGTTACTGGGAAAGATAAAGACCAGCATTGTGGGATATGTTTCAAAGGACACCTCACAAACTCAAACTCTCCCGAGTGACAGTGATGAGGCCAGGTTGTAACTATTTATTGGAAATTATGAAATTGTGAGGAACAAGTTAAACATAAATCATTAAAAACAGACATTTTAACCAAGTAATTGGGACAGGGTGATTGATTATTTTTACAATTGGAAACCTTTGACCTACCAGCAAACCACTGACTCTCTCCTTTGACCTACCAGCAAACCACTGACTCTCTCCTTTGACCTACCAGCAAACCACTGACTCTCCTTTGACCTACCAGCAAACCACTGACTCTCTCCTTTGACCTACCAGCAAACCACCGACTCTCTCCTTTGACCTACCAGCAAACCACCGACTCTCTCCTTTGACCTACCAGCAAA
>JACXGK010008912.1:11133-21248 GCA_016801125.1 Novumbra hubbsi | reverse complement strand
ATTGCTGCATTCATCTTTCCCTCGATCCTGACTAGTCTCCCAGTTCCTGCTGCTAAAAAGCCTCTCCACAGCACGATGCTGCCATCACCATGCTTCACTGTAGGGATGATATCGGCCAGGTGATGAGCGGTGCCTGGTTTCCTACAGACATGACGCTTGGCGTTCAGGCCAATAAGTTCAATCTTTGTTTCATCTGACCTGATAATTTTGTTTCTAATGGTTTGAGAGTCATTCCGGTGCCTTTTGTCAAACTCCAGACGGGCTCTCGTGGCTTTTACTGGCCACTCTACAATACATGCCTGTTTGGTGAAGTGCCGCAGAGATGGTTGTCCTTCCGGAAGGTTCTCCTCTCTTCACAGCGCAACGCTGGAGCTCTGTCAGAGTGACCATTTGGTTCTTGGTCACCTCCCTGACAAAGGCCCTTCGCCCCTGATTGCTAATTAGGACCTTCAATGCTGCAGACATTTTTCTGTGTCCTTCCTTAGATCTGTGCCTCAATGCAATCCTGTCCCTGAGGACAATTCCTGGACTTCATGGCTTGGTTTGTGCTCTGACATGCACTGTCTACTGCGGGACCTGATATAGACCGGTGTGTGCCTTTCCAATTCCATCATTTTGAGAATTCATTTAATCCACTTCGGAATACGGCTGTAACATAACAAAATGTGGAAAAAGTGAAGCGCTGTGAAAACCTTCCGGATGCACTGTACATACAGTACATTATTGTTCTATTTCACTTAAAAGCGTTAGTTACAATATTCAAATAAGTCTAATTTGATTTGTTTTAATTTTGGCCTATTAATATAACAAAGACGAATAAGGCATGTGAACTGAAGAAGACGAAAGCAAATGTAAAGCAAAACGTACTGTTGAATATAGACAGAACGGGAGAGAGAGGAATTTGACAAAGAGGAATGAATGGGAGACATGGGTGGACTCACTGGTTGAGGTGGGGGTCCGGTCCATTGAGGCTGGCCTGGTACTCCGGGGTTGGGGGGAGGATGTACCTGAGGGTGACCCCCCTGAACATGGAGAACCCCAGTTCCCACAGTCAGAGTGAGTCATACAAGCATTGAACTCAAAGTAATTGGACAGTGAATTAGATTTTTGCTCTGTATTCCACATCTTGAAATGACACAATGTATGGCGTTAATTAATGTGAGAGCAGCCGCAAGAGGAAACAGAGGAAACAGAGAGCAGACTCTCTGTTTCCTTTGCGGATGCTCTCACATCAATGTGAGCCAGGTCCAGTGGCAGCTATACATACCTAAAACATAATATCACCTCCACCTTATTTTTCAAAAGAGGTGGAATGTCAGGTACTTCTTGTCTCTTACTGGTACAAAATAATCTTTGTCTAATTTGTCCATTAGACTTTGTTCCGGAACTCAACAGGGTCCTTTAAGTACTTTCTAGACAACTTAAGCATTACTAGGGTTTGCAGTGTACCATCCAAAGTTCTGCCGGTACTCGTCTGCATATGTTGATCAGCTGGGAAACCAACTGATAAAATACTTTTGTTCCCCTAAACTGGAGGGATATTGACAAAATGTGTTTAGACAATTTAAAAACTGTTTATCCAAAATGGATAAAAACAATACCATGAAAGCTGACAGTTTGCACTTCAACCCCATCGCTATTGTATAATTCCAAACCTTATGACTTGGAATAAAGATGTTTTTATTTTTTATTGTCACTATCCAAATACCTGTGGAGTTTACTGTACTTAAGCACAAACTATTTGGTTTCCAAAGTTAGAGGCTTCCCTAATATACACTCAGACCAATGCCTACACACGCCAAAAACTGCGTTGTCTTTCATATCAGAGATACCTTGCCTATTATAAAACACAAAGGCACTGCCCTGGCCACTGCTTTTAGGGCAGCAAATAAACAGGGAAATAAACGAAATAAGGAGCAGTGTAGAAACAAGCAAACTATCCCTTACCGGTTCACAAGGGCCAGGGTACACCCCTCCTCCGGGCATGTTGTAGCCCGGGGCAGGACCACCGGGAGGGGTTTGCAGGATCTCGGGGGTCCCGGCCTGAGTGACAGTGGTGGTGTCTTTGGCTTCCTCCCCGCAGATCTTCTTCCGGCAACAGCAGCAGATCCCAGCGGGGATACCCAGCAGGAGAAGGAGGGCCAAGAGGGGGTTGCCTTTATTCTCGTGTTTGTCTGGATGGAAGGAGGGACAGGGAGGGTGGTGTAGTCGGGGGGATGGGCCGGCGAGGGGGAACTCATTTTTAGCAGACATATCAGGGATGGGGTGATTGACAGATGACATGTGTTCTTCAGTAATGTGCATAACATTTCTATTCTAGAAACGGGGCACCCTGTCAGGAAATGCACTACATTTTTAAGGCTGCACCCCTTTAAAAGGGGTGCTTAGATGCTATGGAAAGTAAACCAAAGTGTTTTTTCCATTTGCAATTTGCCAGAAGCCAGTCTCAATTCTGGCTAACACCTTGGCAGTTGACAATTACAGAACAACAAAGAATGCAACTGAAAAATTAAGCTATGGATAGAAAAGTGGGCCCTGCACAAAATGGGAGGTAACTAAAAATGGGGGGTGAACATGAAACCATCATGACATTTTGACTTTGAGAAAGTGAGGGTGGCTGACACATAACCACTGCCCAGACAGACACACATTCTCACATACACACACACCTATAAGTTCCATCTTCACAACGGAGACTATTCGGGGTTTCCTGCCTCTCAGTGTGTAGGCTCCAACGTCCGAGGTGTTGACATGCTGGATTCTGATCTTGCTGGAAACAATTGTGACCCTGTTCCAATAGGCCTGGAGGTCCTGGGCCACCACCACCCCAGCTTCCACCAGGGTGACATTGGCATCGGCGCCCGAGAAGGAGAGATGGGCGTCACCCTTGTCAAGGCCGGCCAATGAGATGTAGAGGTCCTCGCCAGCCACGCACTTCTCGTATACACGAGCGACTGAGTAGGAGAGAGAAGAGGAACACCACAGTTAAAGGGAGAGAGAGAGGGGAACAAAAAAGAGTTTGATTAAAGAGACAAGAAACAAAAAATAATGGAAAACGACATCTCTCCCACATCCACTTGGGTCTCCTGTACTTACCGGTCACGGACAATTTGAGCGAAGAGATCTCCTTTTTCCAGTGGTTTTTCTGGACATAGGTGCCCTCATTGTCATACGTCACCTTTACAGGACAAACACAGTTAACAGGAAGGATCGCAAAAAAATTGAAGTTACCTAAAGGGAAAATATACTGTGAGTCTACTTATAAGCAGCACCAGTCAAAGGTTTGGACACACTTTCCCTTCACAGAAATGGGCAGAACGTTTGATGGTTTCCTGGATGTCTATGAATATGACATGGACAAATAATTGACAAAACATAAAAGCCACAATAATTACAAAAATGTTAAATCCCCTCACAGTACAAACAAAAACAGCAGCAAACAAGTGTGACTTAAAATTGCTAAATAAATGTACCTGTTCCACATGGGAATCAAACCCAAAACCCTGGCAAACAACTGCCAAGCTATACCAACTTAGCCACACAGGGACAAAGACAGAGGTTGGTGGTTGCATTGGTTTGGTATATTCGTGTCCCTGAGGGGGAAGTGGGACTTTTTTAATTGACATTCACTTACCGTCTCCAGATACCAGTGCTTGTCGGCTCCTTTCCCGGACACACGTCCTTTGTGGGTCCGGTCAACCATTGCGCCACGTTCCCAGTATAAATAGGTCTTTAGTGGCTCATCAGCCGGAATGAACTCCAGAATCTCTGCAGTAGTTTGGAGGTTGATCTTCAGCTGACGCCCGTGGGGCAAACTCTCTTGCTGGTCGGGCACCCAGTAGCCATCTGAGTGCAAGATAGAGTAAGAAGGCGGTAGAAGAGAAAGTCAGAGAAAAAGCAAATACTATTTACCCCCACAGACATCCAAAAATATCTGCAATGCCTAAAGTCTTCTGAGCACTCAATTAACGAAATCTAGTCAACAAAATGAACCAACCTAGGCCCACTAACAGATATTCAGTTATTCTATGGCAAGTCCCAGGTGATTTACATGTTGACACTGTGGATTGATACCACGTTAATACAGTGGGGCAAAAAAGTATTTAGTCAGCCACCAATTGTGCAAGTTCTCCCACTGAAAAAGATGAGAGAGGCCTGTAATTTTTTATCACAGGTACACTTCAACTATGACAGACAAAATTAGAAAAAAAAAATCAGAAAATCACATTGTAAGATTTGTAATGAATTTATTAGCAAATTATGGTGAAAATAAGTATTTGGTCACCTACAAACAAGTAAGATTTCTGGCTCTCACAGACCTGTAACTTCTCCTTTAAGAGGCTCCTCTGTCCTCCACTCTTTACCTGTATTATTGGCACCTGTTTGAACTTATTATCAGTATAAAAGACACCTGTCCACAACCTCAAACAGTCACACTCCGAACTCCACTATGGCCACGACCAAAGAGCAGTCAAAGGACACCAGAAACAAAATTGTAGACCTGCAGCAGGCTGGGAAGACTGAATCTGCAATAGGTAAGCAGCTTGGTGTGAAGAAATCAACTGTGGGAGCAATTATTAGGAAATGGAAGACGTACAAGACCACTGATAATCTCCCTAGATCTGGGTCTCCACGCAAGAGCTCACCCCGTGGGGTCAAAATGATCACAAGAACGGTGAGCAAAAATCCCAGAACCACACGGGGCGACCTAGTGAATGACCTGCAGAGAGCTGGGACCAAAGTAACAAAGCCTACCATCAGTAACACACTACGCCGCCAGGGAATCAAATCCTGCAGTGCCAGACGTGTCCCCCTGCTGAAGCCAGTACATGTCCAGGCCCGTCTGAACTTCGCTAGAGAGCATTTGGATGATCCAGAAGAAGATTGGGAGAATGTCATATGGTCAGATGAAACCAAAATATAACTTTTTGGTAAAAACTCAACTCGTCGTGTTTGGAGGACAAAGAATGCTGAGTTGCATCCAAAGAACACCATACCTACTGTGAAGCATGAGGGTGGAAACCTCATGCTTTGGGGCTGTTTTTCTGCAAACAGACCAGGACGACTGATCCGTGTAAAGGACAGAATGAATGGGGCCATGTATCGTGAGATTTTGAGTGAAAACCTCCTTCCATCAGCTAGGGCATTGAAGATCAAACGTGGTTGGGTCTTTCAGCATGACAATGATCCCAAACACAACGCCCGGGCAACGAAGGAGTGGCTTCATAAGGAGCATTTTACATCACTGCTCTAGAGGAGATCTGCATGGAGGAATGGGCCAAAATACCAGCAACATTGTGTGACAACCTGTGAAGACTTACAGAAAACAGACAACATTTGACCTCTGTCATTGGCAACAAAGGGTATAGAACAAAGTATTGAGATAAACGTTTGTTATTGACCAAATACTTCTTCAACCATAATTTGCAATTAAATTCATTAAAAATCCTACAATGTGATTTTCTGGATTTTTGTTTTTCTCATTTTGTCTGTCATAGTTGACGTGTACATATGATGAAAATTACAAGCCTCTCTCATCTTTTTCAGTGGGAGAACTTGCACAATTGGTGGCTGACTAAATACTTCTTGGCCCCACTGTAGTTGTGGGTAAAAGTGGCACTTAATATCTTAGTAGATATTACAGCTCTGGAAAAACATAAGAGACCACTGCACCTTTTTATTTCCTATTCAAAACAGTTGAAAAGGACATTTTTTGAGTGAAGAACAGAAGGTTTTAATTTTCAGAGATCTCTTAAATTTAACCCTTCGGTTCCTCACTCAAAACCTTCCTTTTCAGATTTTTCAGAAAGGAAAGAAAAAGGTCCAGTGGTCTTCTATTATTTTCCAGAGCTGTACATTTCATCACTTCTCTTTTTGTAACATTTCTTGTAACATTTCTTTCCAGAAATCAATTGTCGCACCACTGTAACTCCATCAACTGTTTAAGGCAGCCTTGGTCTGGCTGGATGGAAAGCGTTGTGGCACTCGCAAGAACACACTGATTATAAAATAATGTGTGTGGGTTGTGTGAAAAAGCCAGTCTCAATTCTGGAGAACACCTTGGCAGTTGACAATTACAGAACAACAGAGAATGACTATGTTACTGAAAAATTAAGCTAAGGATAGAAAAGTGGACCCTTCACAAAATGGGAGGTAACGAAATATGGGGGGGTGAACATGTGGGTGGGTGGGTTGTGTGAAAAAATATTCAGGGGGTGGGGTACTGTATTTCCAGGACAGGCAAGAGCATGCATCTTGTGGCACATCTGTATTCACTGTTCTAGATTTGGAGATTGCACAGGTTAACACGCTGGGTTAACTTGCGGGGTGAGATGCACAAGGAAAGCACTCAGATGTTCTCATTTGTGTAAAATCCTCTCTCCTGCTTTCTCTCCCCTTGACTAACAAAAACAATAATTGGTTCAGTGGTCTAGAAGATGTAAGTTATTTAGGCAGGTAAAGTGTGTCCTCAACACTTTCATTAATCAAGGATAATTATGTGTATTGGTAGAGACGAACCCACTAACGGTAGTATTTAGAGTTGTGTTATCTGGCTGTCTAATTCCGCTCTCTCAATGAGCCTGTTTGCAAAGCACATACAACAATAGCAACTTGCCTAAGTGACCGCTGTGCCCATTTTATAGATGCAAAAAGGGAAATATATAAAAGTGATTCCAAATTGTACATACAGTGGGTATCTAAAGGCACCACCCCGCTTCAAAGTTTTTAGCTTTAGTTGCTTTACAGGCTGAAATGAGAACACATAGAATCAAAGTTTTTCCCAGCTATATTTACACACAAAATTCAAAAGAAGAAGAATAAAAAAACTGAACATTAATTAAAAGTAAAACAATAAAGTGTGTAAACTCAATTTGGATAAGTGGACACCCCCTATGATTTTATACTTGGTGGAACCACCTTTTTGTTTAAATTACAGCCATAAATCACGTAAAAAAAAATCTATAGTAACTTGCAGAATGGTTCATGCTCAGTCATATTGTATGGTGACCACATAATTCCCGCTTCAAGTCATTCCACAGATTCTCAATGGAATTTATGTTGGTATTCTGACTAGGCCGCTCAAGGACATTCGGCTTCTTTCTGAAACTGTACGGTTGGTTTTTGCTGTGTGCTTTGGGTCATTGTAATGTTAAAAGTTCTTAGCTGAGGGCTATAAGTCCTCCTTAAGAATCTGTTGGTATTTTGCACTATTAGTATTAGTCCCTTCTGAAGAGAAACACCCCCACAACATGATGGCACCCCGCTGTGCTGTACTGTAGGAACGGTGTTCTTTGGGTGGAAATATGTATTACGTATCATCTTGTGTTCAGGCTAAAAAGTTTCAATTTGATGTTATCTGACCACAGTACGTTTTCTCACTTGGCCTTGAAATCTACAATGTTCTTTTTAGTAGAGCACAAACAAGACAATGTTGTCTTGGTTTATTCTTGCCACCCTCCCGTAGAAGCCTGATTTCTGGAACACTTGTGATATTGTGGTCACATGCATACATACACCAGTTTTTGCCATAAAGGCATACAGTAGCCATTGGCATGTTGGGTAACCTATCTGATGAGTCTTATCCTTGCCCCATCATCCAGATTGGAAGGACAGCCTGGTCTATACAAGGTCTGGGTAGTGCCATACACCTTCCACTTCCTAATATTGTTCTTAACCAGGGGTCTCCAAACCGTTCCACGGAGGACCGAGTGTCTGCAGGTTTTCACTCTCACCTTGTACTTGATTGATTAATTATGTCACTGATTGGTTAGGTCTACCCTCATCTGGTTGTTTAGGTCTGAACCTGGAACCAATTTACAGGAAAAAACTAAAACCTGCAGACACTCGGCCCTCCGTGGAACTGTTTGGAGACCCCTGTTCTTAACTGTGCTTAAGTGCACAACACTGTGCTGAAATCTATTTAAATCCACCCCCGACATGCTTTTTCACAATTTTATCTAGTTGATCTTTCCAAAGTACCATGACACCCATTGCGGATTCTTTGCTTTGAATTGGACTACTAAGCAGTGAAGTCCTCTATAACAAACAGCTTTCTTTCTGAACATATTAAAGTCACTACAATTGATCCCAAGCTTTATTTACAAAGAATAACCACAGTTACAGGGTAACATTGATCACAAATGTAGTGTAACAAAACCTAAACACCTAGATACATGCAATCTAAACAGCCACAAAACAAACCAAACATGTGGAATGAGTATTAAAACTAATCCTTTGAAATAATTATTTAAACTAAACCTTTGCAATTAGTATTACAACTAAACCTTTGGAATGAGTATTGCAACTAAACCTTTGGAATGAGTGATACAACTAAACCTTTGGAATGAGTGTTGAAACTAAACCTTTGAAATGAGTGTTACGACTAAACCTGCGGAATGAGTATAACAACTAAACCTGTGAAATGTTTATTACAGCTAAACCTGCAGAAGGTGTATTACAACTAGACATTTGTAATAAGTATCACAACTAAACCTTTGGGATAAGTTTTGTCAAATCCTCTTTGATCTTTGCAAAAGGCAAGAGAGGACAAGCCTTTTGGCTCAGGGGTCACATTTGTTTTTGTAATTTGTTAATTATGAAGGATTTGCAGGCCAGAAAAGTGCAAAGGTTAAACAGAAATATACAATAAACCCCTTATAATGTGTAAATCATTTAAATTCTAACTCAGATGTATAAGAATGAGCTGGTGAGTTGTTTTTTAATTCTCTTCAAAATAAATGTATTACCTTCAGCGGGCCGGATGGAACTGCCTTGCGGGCTGCATTGCATAGTTTGCCCAGCCCTGGCTTAGGGTTAGTTTGGGATTCTGCCCAGTAATGAATTGACATGTTTTCACACACTTGGGTTTCCAGCTAAAGGTAGATAGGATACAGAAAATGCATTCCCAGGCCAGAAATATACCCTGAGGTGCCGTGGCACTCCCTGCTTGAACACACCCAAATTCCTGCTATAGAAAGCCGTTCTTTCTAAATTCTGTCGAATCTTAGATTTCCGTTGTTATTTCTAAGTGGTTTCTTTCCCAATTCAAGGCCCAAAAGACAGCAAGCTACAACTCACCCACACTGAGAGCAAAGCCCAGCAGCATCCAGAGACTCCACATCATTTGCAAGGAAGAGAAGGATTTCTGTAAAACAAAAAAGGGGGCAAATAGGCCCCTTTAAGCAATTTACATTGCAAAGACAATCAGGCCTCTATAACAAGTATGACATAGACAATAAGGCCCCAATTAGAGATTATGAATTGAATGTATTTGCATGTGATTAATTAAATGATGAATTTAATGTTTGGTGTACAACAGCACTACAATTATTACACAACAAAAGCAATGTAGTAATTAATATATAAAGAATAACCAGTTACAGTGACAGAGATCACAAATGTAGTGTAACTACACTAGATATATGCAATCTAAATATACACAACACAAACTAAACCTGCGGAATGAGTAATACAACTAAATCTTTGTAATGAGTGTTAAAAATAATTGGAGTATTACAACTAAACTTGTGGAACTCAATTTGCAGAATTTGTGTAACAACTAAAACTAGTATTACAAATAAACATTTGCAATGAGTGTTACAACTAAACTTGTGGAATAAGTTTCAAAATTAAACCTGTGGAACGAGTGTTACAACCAGACCTGTAAAACAAGTGTTACAGCTAAACCTGTGGAAAGAGT
The DNA here is from genome assembly GCA_016801125.1 of Novumbra hubbsi. Classification (NCBI taxonomy): domain Eukaryota; kingdom Metazoa; phylum Chordata; class Actinopteri; order Esociformes; family Umbridae; genus Novumbra; species Novumbra hubbsi. Next base: position 11,548 of record JACXGK010008912.1, on the reverse strand, counting down.
ATTACAGAAGTGGTCCTAAAATACCATGACACTTATCTCAAAAGTAGGGGTGTTAACCCAGTGTCTTGGCTTAATTTCCAATCTGTAACCAAACATTTTGGTAAGTACAATAGGTATTAAATGTATGCAATCATTCATATATGTAAGTTGAGAACAATCAGCTAAATGTCCACAAGGTTTAAATACAATGAACTGTTATTATAATTATGTAAGATGTCCTTGAGTGTCCAGAAAGGCATACACAAAATAAAACATATTGCTATTTTATCAGGTATGCTGAGAACACATCTAGTTGGTCACATAACATGTGAAATGGATTAAAATCCCACAACAAGAAACTAATGAAATGCTAATTAGGCCTTTCATATATTTGTCATTTAACTTTTTCAATTTAGTCATTTAGCAGATGCTCTTA
>JACXGK010008912.1:0-11033 GCA_016801125.1 Novumbra hubbsi | reverse complement strand
TTTTACAAAGCTTTTATTTACCCTTTCTGGGTATGCTACCATCTTTTTTGTGCATTATTACTTTGAGACTAATTTCTTAATTAGTAAATGTTTTTAAATTGCTAGTTGACAAAGAGCCAACCGCACTTTACAACAAAGGCTGTTTTTTTATGTCCTACATTCTTGTCTCTCACAGCCAAACTTGAACCAAGTGTGCAAAACCTATATATTCTGGAATGCAATGTTATCAGACAGGCATTCTTAACAACACATCATATAACTTATTTCTTTATTTTGTGATGTCATACCAGTGGTATATGGTCTCATATACCAGGTGTCAAAAACCACTGCAATCAACCAATCTGCATTTAGAATTCAAACAACCCAATGGACTTGGTATATATAACCACTCATATTTAGGCATCTTGGTCCCTTGACCCATTTATTTTTTCATCAGTAATGTAAGTAAAGTACAACAATGCATAACCTTCAGAGTGGAAATATTAACTACTTTTTATATCAAGAATTTGTTCAGTAGTGTCCATTCACCAACTAAATGCAGATCACCTGGCCTATCTCCTCATGGAGCGCACACATTATTCTAACTTCGTTTTGTAACTAGCAATGTTTAATTTGAGGTAAAACACGAATTTATTAACACAGAGGTTGAAACATTTTGTTTCACGATTGTCACTACATGGACATACGAATTGTTTCACCCTTTTGACAAAGAACAGAACTTCTACATTGCACAGTAATATAGGAATCCTGAGTATTTCAGAGCTCAATGGCCATTTTCTTTCCGGAACCTCCCATGTCCATGACGTCAAAAAACATTTCACTATTCTAATTGCTCTGGAACATCAATGAAGAGTCGGAGGGGTTGTGGAATTCTGTTTATATATACCATGGCTAAGTGCTGAATCAACGGACTATGCACAGCATAGCTCGAAGAACAGTAGGTCTACTTGCCATTGTATATTTGCCATAGCCTATACCCCTCCCGGCCTTGCTACTTAACAATGGATAAGCAATAATATTCTCATCTGTTTGAAATAAAGACTATCGACCAGTGAGTCATAAACTTGTTCGAGACGTAACTCCGTTTTATGATGTTAAATTGGTAATGAGGTTTTTAAAGTTGAAATGAGTGTAAAAATGTTTTGTTAAAATAAAGTGTAGAATGGCTGTACGAGTCAAAGGAAGGAAAGCGAGAACCAAAACACTGTACACCCCACCCCTCGTCAAGACATCCGTTTACTGAAACACGAAAACAACCTTGAAGGTAAAACATCCTAGAACAAAGCGATGTAAGAAAATCATACAAAGAGAATTCGGATGTTTGCGTTTTTTTGTAAAGAAAGTAGGGTCAATAAACTAAAGACTATAACGAATCTGGATTGTTGAGCATCTTGGAATAAAACTGCCAGAGATCCTATCTGCAATTGATTTTGAGCTGTGAACTGGTAATAATAACTACATTTTTGTTGCAAATAATAGTTAAAAAGTTGTTGGCTTATACATACCTTAATTAAAGGATCCAGGTGATTACGTTCCTGCTTTTCTCCGTATATCAGTGTATGGCTTTAACCGCAGCCTGTGCTCGAAATGCGTGTATGAGGCGGGCATCAGAAATTCTTTGAGGGCACACGTGACTTTGAACGTTGTATTGCACTGGACTAGATAACACAATCAAGTTGGCCTCTAGTAGCATACTCAAACAGAATTGTCTCTAACCTAATTTGAAGCATATTTTTATAAATCCATAGAAATACTCTACATGCAAATACATTTTTTATCTGTTCCTATTCTCCAGACTAGTTTCTCTGGGTTGCCATGAATGATAAAAGCACATTCACAAAAATGGTGCTTCCTGTAATCGATTTGTATTATCATAGTAGGTCAACTCTTATCTATAATTTGTTTTCTCAATCAATATCACAACAAACCAAAATCAGCGTAATCGGTGAAATGTATGTACAGCACAGACGGCTGGGTTTTATGGCTCTTACTATCCCGTCATGAGTTGTAGACACGCATCCGACACAGGCAACCGCGAAGCAACGTGAGTAAATATTGGGGGAAAACATTTCATGCATGTACATTTCATTTAGTCACAATCGCTTCATAAAAACTAAACAATAGTTTATAAAACTTTATAAAACCTAAACAATAAAAACGAATATTAGCAAATCTTCGAATAACATTATTTTCTTTCGCACTAATAAGGTGATATTGGATGGATCACACAACCGAAGGTTAAGCTAGCTACTAAAAATGTCACTGTTTTGTGCAAGTTAGTTAACATGAGTTGACTTCAATATAGTACATTATTGTATTTATAGCTAGCTATCACTAAACCTTTTTAACATTGAGGATCAGTTTACCGTAAGTTGCAGGCCAGGAAGATCTCTCTAGCGTGTGAATTGAAAGGCTAACTCGCTAGAATGATAACGGCGACATGGCAGCCAAGCAGCTACTATAGTTTCCTAACTGGTGATACCTGTTCATTTAAAAAGATTTGAAACGTCTTTTCTAGAGGATTGCAAAAAATGAGAGCAGTGGGAGTCATCAGGACAATGCTGTGAATTTGGTTACTTGGAAGGGTAAATGTTGCTGCCCAAATTGACAGTACATACAGGCGCTCCATTGAGCAGCATAACAAACAGGTGGAGGTCAACAGGTAGGCATGGCCATGCGGTCCATCGAAAACCATCTGATTCAGCAGTTCTGGACCGTGCATTGGACATATTTTTGTGCTTTATCGATTTATATAGATGGTGACGAGTGTCAGTATGTCCATGCCTATCTATTAATGTCGTCGTCATAGAATGGATCTGTATCCCTGAAGAGTTGTCTGTCCACTTGATTGGGGTCTTCAGTGGTGTTGAGTTCATTGTTGTTCCTGTAGGGACGTTTGTTCAGAGCTTGGTTTCATTCTTAATTACTGGCTAAGCAGCAACGCTGCGACGCACCTATTGTGTTTGTTACTTTTCATATTATTATTACTACATATCTTCTTCCTCTGCTATTGGAGGCTATGGCAGCCCATAGAGCTTTGTGGTAAAAAGTTGAGATTTTTGGCGCAGTTGTTAAGGTGATTCCCCTCTATATGATGATGTTCATATCTCTGCCTCGCTCTCTTTAGTGCCACCAAAGGGTCAAAGTTGGACGTGTGTTTACCCCGTAACAAAAATCAGGTATCCTTTGATTCCGTAGGTCATGCTGAGTTCAACGGTTATTTAGATTTTGTGAAAATTTGTGACATTCTGTGGAAGGCGCACAAAAGTTATCCAAGGGTTGCTAGGAAGCCCATATGAGGCCTACAAAGATTTGTCGCGATTGGCCATATGGGCAAAAACAGTATTTTAGCTCATAACTCATGAAGGCAAACATAGATTTTAGCCAAACTTGTTGTGTGCCAGGAGGGCATGGTGTGGGGCGACTGCAATGTATATGGTGTTGGCAGTACAAACCATGTGACCACTACAAGCCAATTACATTAAAGTTGTGATTTAAAGTCTTTAGGAATGTCAGATCCCAACCACACTTGGTAAGTATATTGACCTATAGGCCTCTAACATACTGCAACATTTTCAGCTTCTTGGGCCATTAGGGGGCCCTACAGTAAATCGTCAAACATTGCAATGTTTAGACACTCATTAACTTTGCTCTGATTTGCGCAGAAATGTGCAACTGGTATCAGGTGATGTATGGCCAGATGTTGAACAACGTTGCCATTGACTGTTTTCATTTTAGTTGTGTAGAATATCCGCCATCTTGAAATTAGTGAAAAAGCTTTAAAAAGTTTCACAGGCCACAAATATCTATCCCTATAAGTTAAAGAGATGGTCTTCAGACCAAGCCTCAAAGAAGTAGAAATTGTGATACTCAAAATACTTTGCCCGTAACAGCCAATGGAAGTTGACCACACTCCATTGACTGGGCTACAAAGTGACTTCCATCACCAGAGTCCCCCACACCCACACACTCCCTTACAAAATCACAGACACACACACAAACACACTTATGCTACCCAATTGGGTAAAGTTCACCATAGACCCACATGTGCGCACGCACACATACATACACACACCTATTTACACAAGAATAGTGAACGGTCTCCTGGGTAAGAATGACATTCTGGTCTCCATGTTTAAGGTCACCCAAGTCGTACCCAGGAATAGAGCACTGTCCCCTGGGGTTAAGGTTAGGGTTAGATTGGTACTCTGGTTCACAGGGCGAGTAATCCAAGCCCCGCCTATAAATAGAGCACTGTATCCTGGGTAAAGATCCATGGATGTGACCCTGGATCATCCCCAATGACTTGGCCACACTCTGCCACTCATGTGACTTGGTATTGGGGCCAGAGTCTTTGGACCCCCAGGGTGCCTCACCCAAGTCCTACCTAGGAATAGTGCACTGTATCCCGGGTAAGGAACCATGGAAGTCGCCCTGGATCATCCCCAATGACTTGGCAACACTCTGCCACTCATGGGACTTGGTATTGGGGCCATAGTCATTGGACCTCCAGGGTGACTCATCCAAGTCCTACCCAGGAATAGTGCATTGTATCCCGGGTAAGGAACCATGGAAGTGACCATGGATCATCCCCAATGACTTGGCAACACTCTGCCACTCATGGGACTTAGTATTGGGGCCATAGTCTTTGGACCTCCAGGGTGACTCACCCAAGTCTTACCCAGGAATAGTGCACTGTATCCCGGGTAGGTAATCTAACCAAACTCTTACACGGGCATATTCAGCGGTATCAAGGGTACTTGATCACACCAAGTCCCCCAAGGTAACTCACCAAAGTCCTACCCAGGAATAGTGCACTGTATCCCGGGTAAAGTCACAGAAGTTACCCTAGTTCTGGGCCCCAAACCGGGCCACACTCTGCCCCAGATGTGACTTGGTATTGGGGCCAGAGGCAATGGACATCCAGGGTGAATTACCCAACTCTTACCCGGGAACAGTGCACCAAAATCGGAGCAAACAATCCGGGAACTTGCCCCCCCTCTGAAAACCAAACTGGGCATGCCTCGGGCCTGTCACTCGGTTCGTACATTCTCCCAGTTACCCTGCTCTCCCTTGGGTCCCTGGAACCCACTATTAAGCTTCCTACACTGATTAAACCAAGATAGTGACAATTTTAACAACTCCGGGCACCTGGTAACCCCAGAGACGACTTTCGAAAAACATCCGAATGTCAGGGTTCCACCCTGACGCAACGTAGTTCTGGTCCTACCACCCCCTCTAGTGGCCAGTGGCTGCATCTCTCACTACTGTCACAAGCACCACTGTCACTAAGCACACGCCCAACTACGCACACCTCATCTCTCATTAGCACCCCTATTTAAGTTCCTGTTCCTCACTCCCTGGTTGCCATTTCAAACAAAGTCCCACACGTCACCCACTGCATTTTTTGGCTCCTGCGTTTACACGCAGTACTTTTCTAATATTACTCTGCTCACTTCATTTGAGCATTTTTTCCCTGCTCGTTTTATCCGAGCCCCCTCCAATCTACACAGCTCGTTTCATCCGAGCTCACCTTCGCCTGCTCTCCGCTGTAACATATCCCTCACGTCGTGCATTTGGATCCCCAAGCAGTCTTCACCAAACGTTGGACAGATCACGATCCAAGCACTGTTCAAGAAAGTTCTCTGATGCATTTTTTATTTTGAAAGCATGAACCCATCAAAGTTACATCAAAGGAAAACAACTCACACTATAGATTACCTTAGACTCAACTTTGTCCTCATTAAACCGTTAAAGTACAATAAAACGAAATGCACTAGACATCAGTACATTTCTCAGATACATCTAACATTTTGTTAAGTGAATTACAATGTCGTATCAGTGTCTACAGCTACACTTTTCACACGATCGGGTCAGTAACCGTGGAAGAATTTGCTCAATTGCTATGCTTTGCTTAGCCCCTACATGACTGCTTGCAGTTTTAATTTTGATTTGTAATTCTGACAGGAGGGAGGGGGGAGAAAGACAGTATGTGTACTACAAGACCTGGTAGAAGCAAGCCGTTCTGTCGTTAAGTGTTTTGTGGAGCCATGCTATTTGTTGACGTGTTGAATCAGTAAGAGCGTATTGTATTTTTACTGGTATGTGTTCTAACTTTTGAAATGTTTGGTGCCTCACCAATTTTGTACATATAAAAACGCCACTGCAAGTAAATGTGTGTCTTGTTTCTGATTGCGTGGCTATTGTTTTGAGAAAGGTTTTAATATTTGTGCAAAAACATAGCCACACTGAATGCCGGTTACCTAGCAACAAGTACAGAGATGCACTCCACTGTGATGTCAGCTCTAATTAGTCAGTCAAACTAACTAGTTTTTAACCCGCCGTTAGGAGTTTTCTGCATTATCTGTGTTAACTAACTGCCAGTACACAGCTGGACACCGTATACTGCTAGTACAACTGCAAGCACACTTTACAATTTCCACAGAAATTATAACTTTTTTAATTTATTATTATTTGAAGACTATGTTAACTATTGCAATAATGGTTACTCAACAACCGTGAGACTTTTGAAGCATTTTTGTAGGGACTGTAGAAAGCTAGTGATCACTAAATCTGTCCCAGCAATTTGGGGCATTGTTTAAGAAAACCCGCGCATGTAGATCGAACCTCACTGTCATCACCTTTGTTTCCGCTTTGTCTACAGTGAGCGCCGGTGATTCTTTTTTAATTAATTAAATTAATAAAAACAATTAATGGGATTAATTAATCCCATAATGTCAAAGTATTTTATTATGAAATGCACAAAATACCAGTGTCGTTCTGAGCAATTACATTTTTAGGACATGGCACGAGTCATCTACGCAGTGGTAGGTAATGATACTCACTTGAACGCGCCCATGTCTGCTTCGATATTTTTATCCATTGCATATTTGCTTATGTTAAAGTATACCAAAACATGATGTTATTGTATTAATATTGGCCAGTTTATCTTTTACTATATACATTGAACGTTGTGATGTCGGTTACTTAACATTGGGTGGCGTACGTAGCCTTCCTCTCTACACCTTACATTGGGTACTGGTACACATTCAACTTGCAATTCTACGGCACCAACTTATTTTCTATTGCAAATAGGAGCAAAATTGCAGAAATCGGTAATGCTTGATAGATCAAGGAAATACGCGTATGACCTATAACTTAATATTTATTTTGACACTGCATTCGGAAACTATGACGCAGACATCCAGACATGTTGTATTTGCATGTGGCCAGACAACGAGGGCTATATTGTAACCAATATTCCGTATTCGTAACTTGATCAATATAGGCTTCGAACAAGGGGCGCGACTGCACATTTGCAGAGGGGTCTGCAAGATAAATATTGGCGCCCCCAAATCCCCCCCTCACCCCTCCCCATCATTTAGCATGGTTGAAACGGCACAAAAGGCAAGGACGTAAAATACTGCTTAGTAGTTAGAACAGAGAAATTGAAATTAACCAATTTCTTTCGTTCGAGCGGCTCAAAACCACATTGCATTACGGGTAAATTGGCTGAGGCGGTGGACAGTGGTGCAAATGTGATTATGAAATACGTCACCCAGTTCCAGAAAGCTGCAGAAGTGGATGGTAAAGAGCTGATTAAGGACCCAATAGTCAAATATAAGACAAGCCTTGCACTCAGATTCTCATTTATTTAAGAACAGAGAATCCCAGAAATTTGCTGCAATACATCAGGCAGTTAATGCCAAATTCTGTTTTTATAAAGAAACAACTGTCTAATAGCAAAACCCAACATTATCTATTCATTGGTTCTATAGAACTATTGCACACAACACATGCACAGTGGTCTCAGCAATATCAGGTTTCCTGTAGGCGTACCGACAGCACAGAACAAGATCTAAGTGTGACATCATATGGCAAGAAATATTGGCTAACTTATTTATGCATTGCCAAAGGTAGACCTATAGTGAATCGAAAACCGCTAAATGCCAAACTACTTAATTATATCCTCCAGCACAAAGCAATGTAGTGAGTTTGTTCCATGTCTTAGTGTGGAGAAATCTTTAAGGAACAGAACATGAACCAAAAGCATGATGCATCTCTCTCTGTTTCTTTCCAGTCGCAATGCCTTTTAACAGTGTCACACCAGAGGCTGTCGTCTACGTCGGACAGTGGCTTCTATTGGCTCTGATTGGCTACTGGTTTCTCTCCCTGGCATTCCAATTGGTGTCGTCCACTCTGAGGTGGGTCTTGTGGCTACTGAAGCTGGGTGTGGTTGTAGGTTTATTCGGCTTGATTCTTAGTGACCACGGCACTGATACAGAGACTACTGCGCTGCAATTGGCCGGCCTGGTGTCCTTTGGGGTATTGGGACGTCCAGGGGCAACAGCATTGACAACATGGTGGATCATGTGAGGGTACGGGAAAAACGAGTAATAGACATGGAGAGGATGATGGGAAGTATTGGGGACAGACACTTCTCTTGTGGGTAAAAGTGGCACTTAATCTCTTCCAAAGAACAGCTCTGGAAAAACATAAGAGACCACTGCACCTTTTTATTTCCTATTCAAAACAGTTGAAAAGGACAAAATTGAGTGAAGAAGAGAAGTTTAATTTGCAGAGGTCTCTTAAATTGAACCCTTTTGTTCCTCACTCAAAACTTTCCTTTTCAGATTTTTTAGAAAGGAAAGAAAAAGGTGCAGTGGTCTTCTATTATTTTCCAGAGCTGTACATTACATCACTTCTGTTTTTGTAACATTTCGTGTAACATATCTTTCTTGAAATTAATAGTCGCACCACTGTAACTCCATCAATTGTTTAAGGCAGCCTTGGTCTGGCTGGATGGAAAGCGTTGTGGCACTCGCAAAAACACACTTATTATAAAAGAATGTGTGTGGGTTGTGTGAAAAAGCCTGTCTCAATTCTGGAGAACATCTTGGCAGTTGACAATTACAGACCAACAGAGAATGCTACTGAAAAATTAAGCCTAGGATAGAAATGTGGACCCTGCACCAAATGGGAGGTAACTAAATATTGGGGGTGAACATGTGGGTGGGTGGGTTGTGTGAAAAAGTATTCAGGGGGTGGTATACTGTATTTCCAGGACAGGCAAGAGCACGCATCTTGTGGCACATCTGTATTCATTGTTCTAGATGTGGAGATTGCACAGGTTAACACGTTGGGTTAACTTGCTGGGTGAGATCCACAAGCAAAGTACTCAGATGTTCTCATTTGTGTAAAACCTCTCTCCTGCTTCCTCTTCCCTTGACTAACATAAACAATAATTGGTTGAGTGGTCTAGAAGATGTAAGTTATTTAGGCAGTTAAAATGTGTCCTCAACAGTTTTGTTTATCAAGGATAATTATATGTATCGGTAGAGGCTAACCCACTAACGGTACAGTTGTGTTATCTGGAAGGCACCACCCCGCTTCAAAATGTTTAGCTTTAGTTGTTTTATAGCCTGAAATGAAAATACATAGAATCAAACTTTTTCCTGGCTATATTTACATACAGAAATAAAAAGGGGACGAAAAACAAAACTGAACAATAATTCAAATTAAAACAGTAAAAAGTGTAAACTCTATTTGAATAAGTGAACACCCCCTATGATTTAATACTTGATGGAACCACCTTTTTGCTCGAATTACAGCCAGAATCTCGTTTAAAAAATGGTACTAACTTTGCACACCAAGACTACAATATTTGCAAATTGTTTCTTGCAGAATGGTTCATGCTCAGTCATATTGCATGGTGACCACATATATTCGCTTCAAGTCATTCCACAGATTCTCAATGGGATTTATGGCGAAGCTCTGACTGGGCCGCTTAAGGACACAGCTTCTTTTGGCAACTGTACGGGTGCTTTTTGCTGTGTGCTTTCGGTCATTGTAATGTTGAAAGTTCTTAGCTGAGGGCTACAGGTTCTCCTCAAGAATCTGTTGGTACTTTGCACAATTCGTATTATCTTCAATCCTGACAAGTGCCCCAGTCTTTTCTGAAAAGAAACACCCCCACAACATGGCACCCCCGCTGTGCTGTACTGTAGGAACGGTGTACTTAGGATGGAAATACGTATTACGTATCATCTTGTTGTGGATTGTGTGGGCCCTCTTCCTCGTTCAAAGACTGGCAGCACATATTTGTTTACAGTAATTTGTTTCTTGCCGATTATCCGGTGCACTCTATTACCACTAGATCGGTTTTGAAAGCTTTGACTCAGTTTTTTTCTATATTTGGTATAGCTAGAGTGGTTCAAAGTGATCGGGGCTCCAATTATTATTACACTTGTACGGGTGTTGAGAGGCCTGTTAGTTTCTTTTCTAAGAAATGTAGTAGTTGTCAGTTGGAAAGCCTGCAAAAACAGACACCAACGCATTATCCGCTGATTCAGACAAAGCATAGAACGAAGGAACAAGATGATGTTGTCTTGGTTTATTCTTGCCGCCCTCCCGTAGAGGCCTTTATTTGTGGAACGCTTGTGATATTGTGGTCACATGCACAAATACACCAGTTTTTGCCATTAAGGCATACAGTAGCCATTGGCATGTTGGGTAGCCTATCTGATCAGTCTCATCTTTGCCCCATCATCCAGATTGGAAGGACGGTCTGTGGAATGATTATTACAACTAAACCTTTGGAATGAGTATTACAACTGTCACACCCTGGCTCATGAGGAGTGACAAAAACCCTCCAACCAATCCTAGGTATCCTGAAGGAACCTTTCAACATTCAAAAAACAGGTATTTCAAAAGCTTTCAGGCGTCCTTTTAAGCACAGGTGAGTCGCAGAAACACTAACGACACTCCTAGCTCCGCCCATCGTCCCTTGCAAGACAACATAAAACAAGGAAACCACCAAAAATGAGGAGGGGCGCCCCCCCCCCCCCTTAAAACAGGGACTCAAAGGACCCGCAACCACCACCCATACCCCTAGGGGACAGGCGCACGAGACAGGGCAACCGCCACCACATTCTCAACTTCCCTTAGATGGCGCACATCAAGATGGAAAGCCTGCAAAAACAGACACCAACGCATTATCCGCTGATTCAGACAAAGCATAGAACGAAGGAACG
>JACXGK010008911.1:0-21237 GCA_016801125.1 Novumbra hubbsi | reverse complement strand
GGACACCGGCAAGACACCGGCAGGGCACCGGCAGGACACCGGCAGGGCACCGGCAGGACACAGGCAGGGCACCGGCAGGACACAGGCAGGACACCGGCTGGACACAGGCAGGGCACCGGCAAAACACCGGCAGGGCACCGGCTGGACACCGGCAAGACACCGGCAGGACACCAGCAAGACAACGGCTGGACACCGGCAAGACACCGGCTGGACACCGGCTGGACACCGGCAAGACACCGGCAGGGCACCGGCAGGGCACCGGCAGGACACCGGCAAGACACCGGCTGGACACCGGCAGGACACCGGCTGGACACCGGCAAGACACCGGCAGGGCACCGGCAGGACACCGGCAGGGCACCGGCAGGACACAGGCAGGGCACCGGCAGGACACAGGCAGGACACCGGCTGGACACAGGCAGGGCACCGGCAAAACACCGGCAGGGCACCGGCTGGACACCGGCAAGACACCGGATGGACACCGGCTGGACACCGGCAAAACACCGACAGGGCACCGGCTGGACACCGACAGGGCACCGGCAAGACACCGACAGGGCACCGGCAGGGTAATTAACTTCTATTCAGCACATGGGACATGAAGCGCCTCTGAGAAAGTATAAGCCCCAAGGTGAGCTCAAGAAACAAGTGCCCAGCTGTTTACATACCGTGAACATGCTTCACGGTAGGAGGTCACGAACCAGTCCTTCAGTTACGACAGAATAGAGTTCATATGTAGCAAACAGAGATGTTTGAAAATACAGCAGACACCACGTCTCTAGATAGCACTGCACATCCCGGGTAACAACAGTTAGTGAACCTTCCCAAAGGTTAACACGTGTAATACAACGCTGATGTGCTTTCGGACAATAACGGCCAATTAGCTAGCTCCACTATCCCCAGTAGAACACTGAACGTAACGAAGGACTAGTTTCTTAATGAAACCTGGTAATCCAGGTAATGAAGAACACACGATTCCCCCATTAGCCACTCATAACTCACACAAGACCCAGAGAAGCCCTCCGTCTCTCACACACACACAATCACACACACACATGCGTGTCTGCATGCACGCACAAAACCCACCCTCCCCCCTAATTGGCTCTGAAGGTCTTCACTAACTGTGGCACACTGAGGGGAATTGCCAGCTAATCTGATCCCATTTAAAGTCATCCAGATGATTAGCACAGCTCCTTGGCCAATCTTGTAAACAATTGTGGCTATTTGCCATCCTAACACGTGTTGAATTAGTACCAGCTGGAAAGCTTTTATTACACGACAGAAAAATACTTTTTTTAAACAAATTTACACAACAGAATATGCCACGGTACATTAGTTAAAAAAAAAAATCTGTTCCGTATCCATTTTATTTTCAATGCATTTATAATAGACTGGGACAATGTGGGCTAGTGAGTTGTGAGCTATGTGCAGCATCATGCATAAGCCTCTGAACACTACCAAAAGATACCTTATGGATCATCGTTGGCCTGTAATAATTACTCCTGAAAATATTACCAAGTGAAGTGAGTCCAAAAGCCAAGAGACACATAACACACTGTCAAACACACTGTAGAAATACAGAAAACGAATGACCTCACTGCTTTAAAAAGATTGTGACGATCAATATGTCCCCATGCTTCTGGTTGGCGGACATATAAGAAATAGCATGTGGCACTAAATGGCACAGTGGTAAAGTCACTGCCTGGCAGTTAGCTGCATTATTGACCTGGGACCAGGGATTGAATCGTGCTCACAGATTAACACAGGGGTCCTGCAGAGGGTGGTTGGCCGTCTGGGTTTGGGGGATTTATTGAACATGGTCACCTTGCCTTTTTGTGCTCTAGCAACCCCCTGTGGCGGCTTATGAACCTGTGAGCTCAAATGAGGTAGAAGGCCGGAGAGCGCATTCTTTCTGGCGTGTAAGGATTCAGGTGTGGGATCTTCTTGCTTAACGAAGCAGCATAATGACCAGAATGACACTGGATGTGTTGTCGAAGACATATCTCAATATTAACTGACTCAAATTCACTGGGAGTTGCTTTGATGAAGCAGGGTCCTAATCACAAATTAGATATTCTGACATTTTGGGAGAAAAAAAAATGAAGTTAAAATGTCCCTTTCACAATGTCTGCAGTTTAATTGCATTGCTGCCGGACTGGGGTCAGAATGATGTTACTATTACCGAAATGGAGACAAGAGTACCTCATGATTAGAATTACAGTCTATTTTAGCTGGGTGAAGTTTATTTAATAGGTAGATAGCAAAGTGAATTTGACATTTTCTTTTGATTGGCAGTTCAATAATGAAAATGGCCACCCATGTTGACCCACAAGCTTCCCGGACCTCTTTTAAATCTATGAAATGTTCATTAAGGTAACTAGTATTAACATAACAAGTTTTATATTATAGTATTTGGTTTCGTAAATTAATTGCTTTGTCTAGGTGACAGTGAGGTGTGTTAGTTCTGCTTGTATATCTTACCACAGCAAATATTGTTTCTCTTTTGCTGAACATAAATCACAGCAAGTTACAGTATATGTATGTTACATATTACAAACAAAATGAATTGAGTTAAAACATTTTAGAATATATTAGTAAAATAAGCCTTAAAATCAAACCCAAAATCACAAATGACGTTATCAGATATTTCTACTAGCCTTCAAATACAAATACAACACAATCAAATAGATTCGGCAAGTGGGGGGAGACTTTCAATAATGCCTTTCTCTTTATGCTGAATTCGAAACATTTCAATCTTCTTTTGAAGTAGGCCTAGCTTTCGGCACATTTGATGCAGAGATTTGAAAGAGAATTAATAAAAATAAGAAAGGGGCTTTGGAGGTGTTTATAGATTTCAATTATCTCTCACTTGTAGAGAGCAGAATGTGTGGTCTGATTGGGTCGCCCCTTCAAGTATCACTTGAAATGTACAATTTTTTCCTTTTTCACCGTACTACTAGTCTGCCATGTTAAATCTTCAAGGCATTTGCTTTGTAGAAGGATCTGCTTAGCTTGGTGAGTATGCAGAGGTTCTAAGGGCTAAGGTCTGGGGACAAAAAGCTCCCCTAATACACACACACACACACCAAATAATACCAAATAGCAGAGCCAAAAGTGGGAGTAAAGTTGTCAAACTAGGCCAGCTGACCACTGAGCAAACAAACTTGGGGTAATGGGTCGGTCATCTTTGCCACCTCTCCAATTACCCTGCATTGGTTCACACCCAAGCTCATTCTGTTAATCCCTTACATACATATCAGCCTCACATTCACTGACGTTACTCTATTAGCCAATCCCACAACCACCCAGGCAGCGGGAGTTTAGGAATGGAGACCCGCCAGTTGTGAAAACCTGCCTTCTTCAGGTTTAAATAAGATAATGAGGAATATGCAAATGCTGTGGGGGCTTATAGGATTACTAGATGTTGGACAGTGATCTTCCCCACAGTGATGGTGCACTAATACAGGTGTTAGTAAACTGGCATTAGGGGCCTGGCTAATTCTGCTCCATTCACTCTTGGATTGTTCTCTCGGCCGGGACATTTGTAGCTCTGTTTGCCCCCTGCTAGGGAGGCCTGCTCTGGCCGTGGTGGGTCTACAGTTCCCCACACGGACTAGACAACTTGGGAGCCCTTGCTAGACATGGTTTTCCATCTGTGACCTATTTGTCAACAGAATTATTCCTGGTGGGAAAGTACACTTGTCACTTAAAAGTGAACCAAAGGACTATTATTGTATTATTCATTTCTAGAGCTGGTTCAGTAGCTGAAAACACTTTAGCTAGACAAGCCGTTCTTTAACTGTTTTGTGTACGTCTTGAGGACTCAAAAGGGCACTTCCACTGATCCAGACCGTTAACAATAGAATCATTTTGGTGGCTGATTGTGAGAAAATCAAACAGACATATTGCTGAAGAGGCTTTGAAGTGGAAGTGAGGTCCATACCAATTTGGAGCTTTATCATATTATCTGGCCTGGGAAAAACACAGACATTATTTTTGTCAAAGCAAAGTTATGCACATGCTATGTAAAAAGAAGTTAAAGCTTTAATTGAATCACTCAACCATTTTGTGAAAATGGTTTCACACAAATTGCATGCAATTTAATTTCCTCTCAGTAGACTAATAATCATAAAAGTCAACGAATGAGTTTATTTTTCTTTGAGCATGAGAGCTACATGTTTCAAGTTATTCTTTTTTTCACATTCTTCTCTTTTAAGCAGCTTTTTATATACCTCTGCATACTGGGTTCTATTGAGGCAAACTCTTTCAGGAAAATTCTCCTATTTTCTCTTTCTTAGATGTATTTTTACTATAAAATATAGCACTGTTAATAAATACTTCTTAACAATTATGTAAGTAGGGTCTCTTTTTAACATTGAAAGAAATAAATTGTCAACACATAACTATTGCAATGCTTTTCTCTCCATCTAACAAGATATGTCATAAAATAAACTTCAACCAGTGTTGATAATGGCTGCTTGAATCTTGATAGAAACAAAAGCGTTTATCATACTATAACACAGCTAGCCGCATTCTCATGCTTCCTTTTCAGGGTAGGGCTGATTTTAAGGTTCACTTGCTAACGAATAAAGCATTACATTAATGACAACTAGGGTCCCAAAAGGCAAGGATATAGGCCTTCTTTTCTTCTCTTTATTCCCCAAGATCACTTGGCTCAGTCATGTCCTCCCATGGTCTCTCCAACCACTCTACCAACCACACTCTTCTTCCTCCATTCTGGCACCCAAGGTTTAAACGTCCTATGTTCTCCTAGGTCAACCAGCTCCTCTGCACAAATTTCATGACTGGATCCACTGCAAGGTTTGGGAGAAATATCCTTAATCTTGGTATACAGCCGTTTTGAGAGGTTTTGAGAATGTCAAAAGTAGTGGTTTACAAAACGTTTGGGGCTGCAGTGTTTTTAGATCTTTTTGTCAGATGTTACTATGGTAAACTAAAGTATA
The DNA here is from genome assembly GCA_016801125.1 of Novumbra hubbsi. Classification (NCBI taxonomy): domain Eukaryota; kingdom Metazoa; phylum Chordata; class Actinopteri; order Esociformes; family Umbridae; genus Novumbra; species Novumbra hubbsi. The sequence goes on along the minus strand of JACXGK010008911.1, from coordinate 16,279 downwards.
ATTACAAGCATTTCATAATTCTCCCCGGCAGGCCCTCAATTCACTTCTGGGCCACATCCTCACTGATGGCAGCTCATTCTTGCATAATCAATGCTTGCAGTTTTGCTCTTGAAGGATGTTTTGGTACCATTCTTTTTTCATGGCTGTGTTCTCAGACACATTTGTGAGTGAGCCCACTCCCTTGGCTGAGAAGCAATCCCCAAACATGAATGGTCTCACAATGATTTACTGTTGTCATGACCCAGGTCTGATGGTAGTGCTCACCTTTTCGTCCAAGCGTTTTTCCGTATGCCCCAAACAATCAGAAAGGGGATTTATCAGAGAAAATTATTTTACCCCTGCCCTCAGAAGTCAGATCCCTGTAACTTTTGCAGAATATCAGAATGTCCCTGATGTTTTTCCTGGAGAGAAGTGGCTTGTTGATTGGTCTTAGGGGAAAACAATTACTCAGTAGGCAAGAACACAAAATAATATGGTGATAAGACATTGATACATGAAAGGAATGACAAGTTTGTTAACAATGTTAGGGCAAATGGGGGGGGGGGTGTATTTTAGTGACTCCCACTAAGGTTGATGCAGACCTGAACTGTCCCTCTGGCCATCCCCCCCCGTCCTTTCCACCACACTGCTAAGTCACCTCTGGCTTGGTGGCACTGCCACTATCAGACACAATGCGGCAACTAGAACCTGAGGAGCAGCGTCCTGTGATTGTACTAGAACCTGAGGAGCAGCGTCCTGTGATTGTACTAGAACCTGAGGAGCAGCGTCCTGTGATTGTACTAGAACCTGAGGAGCAGCGTCCTGTGATTGTACTAGAACCTGAGGAGCAGCGTCCTGTGATCGTACTAGAACCTGAGGAGCAGCGTCCTGTGATCACACTAGAACCTGAAGAGCAGCATCCTGTGATTGTACTAGAACCTGAGGAGCAGCGTCCTGTGATCGTACTAGAACCTGAGGAGCAGCGTCCTGTGATCACACTAGAACCTGAGGAGCAGCGTCCTGTGATCGTACTAGAACCTGAGGAGCTGCGTCCTGTGATCACACTAGAACCTGAAGAGCAGCATCCTGTGATTGTACTAGAACCTGAGGAGCAGCGTCCTGTGATTGTACTAGAACCTGAGGAGCAGCGTTTTGTGATCTTACTAGAACCTGAGGAGCAGGGTCCTGTGATCGTACTAGAACCTGAGGAGCAGCGTCCTGTGACCGTAGGACCAAGGTGAGCCAAACGGCTCAGGGGTAAGTTGAACCAATGGCTCAAAGGCCAGTGAGCAATGAGAGAAAACCTCATTCCACAACACTCTATGAGGTGCTCTAGTGACATATGCTAGAGCCTGTGGATTTTAGCTTCCTTGCCAGACTGCCTGACTCCCATCTAGAGGAGAAGAGTCTGAGTAGGACCTGTTATGCATAGGCCACCTGACATTTTATTTTAATATTTTAATAATTGTTGAAAAGCTATCATAACACAAAACATTTGTACATCTGTGGTGTTTACCTGTCATGAACAGTGTTTGAGGTAAAGCGTTACAAAGTACTTTTTAACAGTAACAAGTAACGTAGCGCCTTAGTTATTTAATGTAGGCAATTCCTTACTGGTTACTTTTTAAAATAAATAACGCATTACTCAATTTCCGTCAGTGCCACCAATGTAGCTTTACGCAGCTTTTTTTCTCAACTTGCAAGTGGCAACAAAAGAAGTAAAGATAGCAGCACCAGCACTTGCTTAATCATCGCGATACACCAAAACCACGCGCACAGCTCCCATTAACGACCAATCATTACGTAGCGTGGACAAACGAATTGTGCAGTTTCTACGTCATTATTACCCTCGTCTATATGCTGTTTTAGTGGAATCTTTTGCCTGTTGGACATCAAAAGTCGATTGCCGATGAACATTTACTGTAAATACATGTTCTGTTTATAAAAGCAGTTTTAGTTAATTAAACATTAATGGATATTGCGTATTAATGCAAAGTGATTTCAAATTGCAATGAGTTTAACATATTCTTTTGTCAGAAGGTATGTTTATTACTGTCTTACAGCTTTTATTTTTGTTCCTCATTACTCAGTGCAATGGTCCTTGTATTGATGTATGCATATTGGTTGTTGAATAAGCCTGGCCTGTAAATGTGGAGGCAATTGCAGTATATTGTTTTTGGTTCTGGTATATGATTTCTTAAGATATAGGATTGGTCACTCTTGCTGTATAATGATTAATGATTGATTATTGATTGATTGACATTAACTATGCAACACTGGACTATGTAATTAAACTCTAAGTTATTAAAAGAGACCATCACGAGAATATATAATAAAAAAACGTATACTAAGTAACTAAGTAACCTACCGTCATATTTTCTACTGCAAGTTACTTTTAAAAATTCTGTAACTAGTTACTTAAAAAAATTCTGCCCAAATAAACTTCAAAACTGATCATTAGTGCAATAATTTCTGACATATAACATCTAATATTTAATAAGAGGTTATACGTAGACCATGAGCGTTTACCAACAGCTTTCTGTCCCTAGATATTTTCCTAGACATTGGACTTTCGTCTAATTGTAATTGTATTTTTGTATATTGTGTTCCATTTCCTGGTTCTGCAACTGAACTTTAGATATGTGTTTCCGCATGTTGTCTTGTGCTCGTGTTTTTTTATACAGAGCTGGGTGTTTAAATACATAGAGTACAATGTTGCAATCGGTAAAGTTCATTACCTCTCTTTAGTGTTTTGTGTATAACAACAACAAATGAATGGGGAACAAATGGGTAGAAAAGCTTGTAGATTTGTAGATGTGGGACTGTTGCACACATCAACAAAAGTCACCTTCCACCTGGTTCAATGATCAATGAATGGCAATGAATCAGCATGAGCAACTGACAGAAACTCAACAGCAGCCTATTCCCTACTGTTCACTGCAATTACTGCCCACAGACAAGAACAATACCAGAATAATTCCCTTTCATGAGCAGGCAATTAGTGACAGGCTGTTCTAAAGACCTAGCGCCCAGGTTCTATAGATACTGGACCGCTTCCCACTCTGTGGTCAGTGGGGGACCTGAATTCCGACTGTTGCATTGATGATTTGTAGTCTTTCTTTATAAAAGTCAATTTTCTTTAAGGCAGGAGAAGCAGCATCACAGGAAAGCATGTTTGGTCTTTATGTGTCAGTGGGGTGTCCTTGAACACTGTGAAATGACAAACTGTTATGTTCTGTAGAAAGACAGCGAAGCACATTGGGCTGCATTGCAGGTTCAGCACAGTTTCTCTTGGACTCCCACAGGCATGTCGGACACCTGCAAAGCTAACTGACGCTGTCAGGTTGACCCATGTGACTGTCTGGTTTGAAAGAGCAGTGTGAAAAAAGTCAAAAGCTTGGCACAGATGGTTGTTATACAGGGCTGTAGACACAGCTATGAGGAAGGCGTGAAAAAGTGGCGGGGGGGACTAATGTTGGAATATTTTGTGGACGGAGGTGGTCATGTGGTCAAGCCACTGGCTTCGTTTCACATGTTTGGCTGCACTGTGGGTTCAAATTGGCCAATTGCTCTTTCTGCAAAAAATCTCCTCAATCTTTAACTACTTTTCTTTCCAACAACATATAAATTGACAGACATGTTTTTGTGTTACATATACGGTATATAAAGATATAGCTCGTGTCAGTTTTGACATGTACACTAAAGTTGCTAAACCCACTATGCATGGGAATATGCTGTCTGTGAAAGGAGAACATTCCAATACCCCATGCTTGTAGTTAGTATTTACGATGTATAACTTTGTCTGGAAGTAGGCAACTTATTATCATTCAAAATTCAGAAACATTGATGTACCTAATGCTCTGTTGCCAGTAACTGGGAGAAAGCAAGGACAGATTTCACTCTCAAGAAGCTTTGTATCATCTTAATCATATAAGCCAGACTTTTCAGTCACCCTTCACAGAGAGAGATATAGCTGTTATGATATGATATCACAAGGTTATAAACTTGCTATAACATATGATGACACTGCACTTCAGAAAAGTGTTAATAAGTCTGTCCAATATCAATGTTTATTCTTTAATTATTGTTTCATAGTTTTTACCAAACCTCATATGTTACTTATTGTCAACTCAATGCACAATGTTAAGTACGCCCTCTGCTGGTAGATTGGAGGAATATAATCTTGAGAACATTACTGATTAATGTCTTACACTTCTTCCAACACTGGAAGGCTGAAGCTAACGTTTGAGGTTTGTGGTAAAAGCTAATATCCTGGTTAAATTAGAATGTGGACATGAAAATAGAGTTATGATTGTTGTTGCGCTCTTAAAACCTTCCAGTCCAGATTAAAAAGGCAAAATCGTTTCATATGGATTGAGGGACTAGATTTTTAAAAGCCATGCAGATAATGTAGAAAGGACAGGCAGGTTATTGCTGTTTGACTTGACATGACAAAAGTTTCTAATCACAGTACAGAGCAGGGGCATAACAACTAAATGTCCGTATGTGCTTGAAAAAGCTACAGCATACGCCCAGGATGTCCTTATATCACGTGTGAACTGTAGATAACTGTTGCTGTATACATATCTCACCTGCAATCTTCAGCAAGGCAAATGTTACTGAAGAAATGAATGGAAATATGACAAAGGCTATTTAAATGACAATGCACTTCCTGAGGTTATTAGCGTACTCCATAAATAATTTCTCGTGTGACTCTAGATCTTGTTCCACTCCCTAATGGCCATGGATATGCATACAACATGTGGGAAAAGCCTGCTTCCCACCGGAGGCAAAAGACATCCACGCACAGATACACCTCATCAACTAGTCCAACAATTTGCTTTACTGAGAGGCCATTGTGCACCCTAACCTGGGAAGCGTATTGCTGCTCAAGGTATTTGAAGTTGAGCAACACCCTGAAAACGCCGTTCTTTCAGGCTACCTCCTTCTCTACACTGTTTTGTCCTTTAGCGGAGAGACACAAGACTCGCCATTGTAACTGCTTCTCCTATTTATTCTATTCCGTTAACCCCTTTAAGTGTGGAAATTCCAGCACTCCGATAGGAGCTTTCTTCATGGGGTGCCAACCTATTTGCTGCTCATAAAACAATATTTAGGTTGATTCAGTGAACTGTGTGCGTCACCTCTCTGAATGGGCCCCATTCATGAGAGGTGAAGGGTTTAGCGTGGGGCTATGCTGAGGTAGCGTGGGTCCCTGTGTTCTGGGGAGGGGCTGTCACTTGTTAGCGGGAGTGTCAGAAAGGAGGCCCGCCAGCGTCCTATGCTTGGGTTAGCATTGAGGTGATTTAACTGCATAATCGGATTGGAACTGAACCACGGTGTTTGTGTCAGTTCACATTTCATCAAATGGGTGGTGTGAATTGAAGTCGACAGTACAGAGGGTTAATCCAGAACTAAAGCCAAAATAATTAGGGGCTCCGTCTAATCCACTCGCCATTCTACAAGCTGAGGAGAACATTGAAATGAGACAAGGCTTTTTGTTGGCAGGCTACGATGGACCAAACATTTAAATGAGCCAATCGCATCTCAGAATCTCACCTCTGCCAGGATGCTAGATTGTGTATTGGCTTTGGGAGCATGAAAAGGGGGTTTTGGCATATAATTGCAATGATACATTTAGCAATGAATTTAGAATGGAAAAAAACACATGCAGCAATGACACACCAAATACACATGAAAGGGGTTTGTTATTTATTGAAATCATAACTACAAAAGCACATTGACTGAAGTAAACATGTTGTGCTTGCTAATCTTGAAATATCTTTGGTTGTATCTGAGGTATACTGAACACATGAAAAGGGGAATAAAATAAATATTGTGTTGATGTTGAGGCATAGAGTAACGAGTAGTTTTCAAAAGGAACACAGGGTGTCCAAAGAGTTTCACAAACTGAGAAACTGAGATAGAAAAAACGGAATGTCTAGAATCAATATAAACCTAGGCCTGCAGTAGGTATATGGAGAAACATGTCAGGAGATAAATACGTATGAGATTGTATTTTGCTTGTTGGTGAGACACTGTGAAAGGGCCATTTGGAGTCCTAAACCCAGCGTAGTGGGCACTTCTGAATTTCAGGGTGTGCTTTTTGGTCTATATTTGGACAAACAACAACAACACGAAAGCATAGCTGAGCAGACAGAGGGATGATATGCAAGAAACATTTCAAAGTCGCATCTTTGCTTCATTGACCCCCTCATCTCTGAAACTGCTTTGTCTAGAGGGACTCTATGAATATGGAAGCGGAACCCAAGTGTAGGTATAGGGCCTCGCTGTAACCCACCGCCTTCTTGATTATTGCTACTGAGCATTGTCCATCCACTCACTATACACACAGCATGTTTGTTATATGATGTATCCGAATCCTCCATAACGAAACACTTCTTAAACGGAGAACAAATATCAAATATATATACTAAACGGTTAAAAAGTGGCCAGTGTTGTCTGATTCGGCATGTCTACATACGAACTCCGCAATCTCTTTGTTTATCAAAATATTCCATTACCTGTACTGCCTTCCACAATCTGCCAATAATCTGTTATTAACTTGACCATCAATTACGAGTACTTATTGCCTTGCCATGCTTACCAAACTCTAGAGGATGTTGACTGCCCTATCCCAAGGATGGCTCTATAAATAGACAAGACTTAAGTTCACCACTGGGCGGTGGTTAGGGTTAGGGTTTTGGTTGTTGCAGCCTAATTTGATAGTCCTGCAGAGGGTTCCACAAACCTGGGCGAGGCCACTGACTAGGTTGTGGTAATCCCCTCCCACCTCTCAATGGCTATTGCTGCACACTCATCCGGAAAGTCTAAATGGGAATACATACATGCCAAACCAAACGCACTCTCCAACCACCTACCTCAGTTGAGCTCACAGGCGCCCAAGCTGCCAGAAGGAGTAACTAAGAGCACGACAAGGCAAATTCGACTACTAACCACGCAAACACAGACAGTTCCACAATTGCACGACCCACCCTGGAACCACTGGCCAGTTCATGAGTAGGATTTGAACCTTGGTCTAGCAATGATGCCGCTAAGTAGGGGGCAGTGACTTTATCCAGGGACTCTGGGATTCACTGGGGGGCACCTGAAATAATTTATTCAAAATGTAACATTAATTCAAAAGTTTTTATTAGGCAAGTGTTTAAAATTTTTTGCATACGCACTCTGCAAAGTATAATTATTTTGCTTGTATTCCATTTTTTTTATTGGTTCCACCTTTCGGCACTGACAATTATCCCATATTGATTCAAGAGAAATATTATTTTAGTGATCATGTGGGTCATTTAATAAGCTTTCTGTATGCTGTTATATTATAACATATGGAGAAAAATAATCTTACTCTAAAAATGTATTGACTTAAATATGGAATGAATGTGAGGACGACAGTATTTTTTCCCAGGGAAATCCAGTAAGTTAGTCTCGGTTAGCTCCGGTCAGCCCGGGTTAGCACCGGTTATCTTCTGTTTCCTGCTGCAATATTAAACCTGATTGGTTGCCTGGACGCAAGTCAAAATCCATTGCGAATGACACGATTTTATTTCGTCATCACACTGCGACAACCCTGTTAAGACTACGGAAACTAAACCATAACAAACTCCCAAACCAAATCGGTTACTCGTTACATGTTCGGCCTGTGATATATCGATGTTGACACATTGTCCTACCAGGTAAGTAGAACTCTTGTCAAGCGGAAGCAAATGGTTTTCATATGTGTGGGGTTTAAAGTGCGTGATATCCTTTGTTTTTCTGTTAGCTAACGTTGGCATCTGAGCGTACAGCGAACAGCTACATTAGTTAGCTAGATGGCTAACTAACTATATCATCCTATCTAATGTTTGTACCAGATGCAGTTGGCAGCCCTTTTTCCCCCTTTCCAATTACAATGCTTACAGTAACCTCGTTAGCCGTATAGCTCACAGAAAAAAATATTACATAAGAGATACTATGTACGTTTCTGAGATCTGATTTCCTGGTTACTAGTTCACATAAAATAACTAGTAATGCGGGGATCCTCTGGACACCTTGACAGTCACGTAAGCTAACTTTGATGGAACCGAACACGGAATATACATGTAGGTCAAAAAGTAAGAACATATTTACAAATCGACATTGTTATATTCAGATCTGGGAGGATTTTTTGTCCACTCTTCTTTACATTACTACTTTAACTGTCATGTTTCAGGGCTTTCTTGCATGCATGGCGTGCTTGTAGTCCCCCCTACAGCATTTCAATAGGATAGAGATCTGGGCTAAAGCAGATTTAAACCATAATTCTGAATCAGTCAAATGTATTAATAAATAATTTTTAATCCTCAGATTTTACAAAACACCCAGCCTGAACTCCATGCTTAACAGTTTGAATGAGGTGCTTCTGTTAAAAGGGCTTGTTTAGTTTTTTCCAAACAACTTCACTTTTGACTCATCTCTCATGATGAATTTTGGTCTTGAACCAGGTGCTGTCTGCTTAATGTCAGTCAGGTCTTGATATTACTTCCTTCCTAACCTGTCATCTCTTTCTGACAGTTTCCGACTAAAGCACTTAGATGTTAGATGTTGCAAGAACAGATCAATTGATGTTACCTGGGGTTCATTAAGACTTCTATAAGCATCTTTCAGTCAGCTCTCGGGCAAAATGTTCTGGGATGAACCGACTTCGATTCGGTTATCAGTGGTCTGGAATGCATGTTGTATTGGGTTACATCTTGTGGTTTGAATTCTGAGATCCATGTGTCCACATTTTGGGAAAAAGGCAACTGTTTATGAATTATGACTGTATGTAATTGTACCTCAGACATTCTACTAAATATGACATTAAATGTTAACCCTATAGTAGATTTCCATGTCATGTATTGTCGATTAGGCAATTTGAAAGTTACTATACCTATCTGAAAAATTCCTTGGAAATGGCTGTTGCTTTACGAAAAACAATGACATTTCCCTGAAATCACCCGATGCTAAGCTGCCCAATGAAACATGTAAAGAGGTTCTTCTAAAACAGCAGGTAAATGACCTGGTGGCTTGTTTCCCTCGGCCAGTCCCGCCTCCTCCCCCCGTGCTGAATGAGGAGCAGTCTTCCCACATAGCAGGGATGGGCCAGCAGGCCTCAGGCCAGGCGGTGATGTCCCACCTCCCGGAGAAGCTGTGGAAACACGCCGGCCTGGTGCGAGACAGCGGCTTCCTCAACTATGAGGAGTTCCTGGGCCGGGTGGCAGAGCTCAATGACGTGTAAGACCAGCCGTGGCACACCGTGACTGTTTTCTCTGTACTGCATTTGTGGACAAATACATTGGATACGTTACTTTGTGTGTGTGTATAGAAAGGGTAGTCCGAAGACCTCTCCCTAAGTAACCAACACTAAGGATAGTTTGGTGTCAGCCAAGGCATTTGGTGATCATTGGCCTGTGATCGTTTGCTCACCGAATGTTTTTTTTAATGACTTCAAACCGCATAGGACGGCTAAGCTGGCAGCTGGACAGCAGAAACACCTGATCTTTGAAGTCCAGACAGGTTCAGATGCCTCCGCTCTGTGGAAAGTGTCTGTCAGGATAGTGTGTACCAAGGTGAGAGAGGGACTGATGACGTGGATATTGTGAATGTGTGTCAGTCCCTACTCTGAAATGTAGTGTCGTCCAATGGGTGTGGTTGCTCTTCGCTCCGGCAGATCAACAAAGATAATGGGATGATGGAGGCGTCCCGCATCATGAACCTCTACCAGTTCATCCAGCTGTACCGTGATGTCACTAGCCAGGCCGCAGAGGTGCTGTCAGCAGAGGGCGCCAGTGTACCACCTGGAACTCTCCCATCAGGCGACTCCTGTCCGGCCAGCATGTGGATGGGCAGGTTAGTGTGTGTGTGTGTGTGGGGGGGGGGGAGTTACCAGACAGGCCTCAGTTTTAAGACATGCTCGGAAATAGAAAAGTAAAGAATATCCCTAACCCTAGTGTTCCAGGTGGTACACTGGCGCCCTCTGCTGACAGCACCTCTGCGGCCTGGCTAGTAATATCACGCTGCTTTTTCGTAATATCACGCTGCTTTTTCGTAATATCACGCTGCTTTTTCGTAATATCACGCTGCTGTTTCGTAATATCACACTGCTTTTTCGTAATATCACCCTGCTGTTTCGTAATATCACGCTGCTTTTTCGTAATATCACCCTGCTGTTTCGTAATATCACGCTGCTTTTTCGTAATATCACCCTGCTGTTTCGTAATATCACACTGCTTTTTCGTAATATCACCCTGCTGTTTCGTAATATCACACTGCTTTTTCGTAATATCACCCTGCTGTTTCGTAATATCACGCTGCTTTTTCGTAATATCACACTGCTGTTTCTTTCCCACGCAGGGTAAAGCAGTTGACGGATGAAGAGGAGTGTTGTATTTGCATGGATGGGAAATCTGATCTGATGCTGCCGTGTGCTCACAGCTTCTGTCAGAAATGCATTGACAAGTGGTAAGAGAGACAAAACACCAACCCCCAAAGGGGCTGGGACCTTTACAGCAAGGTCCATGTTCAACGGGCAGTTTGAAATCGGTCCCATTTCGTGTCTCCTTTCCACAGGAGCGGGCAGTGCAGGACTTGTCCTATATGCCGCCTGCAGGTGACTGCCGCCAATGAATCGTGGGTGATGCCTGACGCGCCTACAGAGGAAGATGTAGCTGGCTATATCCTGAACCTGGCTGATGAGGCAGGCTGTCCACACAGACCTTAAACACCTGTACACTGAGACACTTTGATTAACCACAGACAGAAGTGAGATTTTCTTTCCTCTGATGTATTCACTGTTTGATGGAAATCATGTTTTCTTATCCTTTTCGAACATGATTCTGCTCTTACATTTGGAGAATATACATTGTCTGTTTGGCTTGGTTAGGCTCATTCCTAAAATTGCACTATAAATATTGGATTAAAAGTAGTTGTTTTATCTTTTATAGGTAATTGCTTTTGACCCTTTTCATGAATCACTGTAGTCATTTGAATACCAATCCTTAGTTTTGAAATCCTACAACTCAATGTTAATGTTTTGTAATTTCATGACATTTAATATAAGCATAATAATCTCATGGATGCTTCAGTTACGATACATGTTTTTCTATTTTATTTTTCATCAATGAAATAGTTAAGTGAGGTAATTCTATTCAACTATTTTTTTTATTTTAGTTTAAATATTAGTAAAGCCTAATTTCACAATGATTTATATAATAAAAATAATTGAATTACCATAGATAAGCAACGCAGGCCAGTGCATTTTCTTTTTTAAATAATAATTGTGCGAGAGTGATTGAATGTAAACGATATATAAAATATATATTAATAATACATATAAGGTTCGTCACCTTAGGTCAGCAAAGATTTGGCCTATTTTGTTTATGTATTTTACTCATGACTGGTTACAATGATTTAATACATTTTATAGTCTTACTCTATGGGAAATATGTAAAAAGTTTAGTTTGTTGAACAAATGCACTTAAACTAATGTCTTGTTCACTGTGACTTTCATAAATGCACTACAACATTCTATTAAAGGTGTAGCACAGATCTAGTTACAGGAAATTTTGTGTAAAGCTTACAGTCAGGCATTAGCAAGTGGACTTTCATTGGTTCACAGGGTTAGTTACAGAAGCACAGAGGGTGTAGTCAATTTGCAGAATTGGGCAATTGCTTGCATTTTAGTGCAACAGGACATGGTGCTCTATAGGTGGTAGCCTCTACTCTTGTACTATACTAGCCTTTGAAAGATGCTACCTGGTTTGATCTGTAGGTTTAACATTCCTAAGAATGTGTACTTTAGCATGTTTAAGACAATTGTGCAGGTTAATTGATAAACAGATTATTTGAATTGTCTTACCGTAAACCAATACCGTAGGATAATAAAGACATTTATTTCAGTGGTTACATGTCTCATGTTATGCAATGTTGGCTGCTTCTCTCATGGTTGTCTACAATGTCAACCAACTGTGTTTTAGGTGCATGTTCCGTACCCCTTGTCTTATCAAAACATTGGTTCACCCATTGTAACCGAAATGTGTGCAGAATTGAGACATTAAATCACTCGTGTTCAAGTTTCCCCATTTTCTTTTTATATTCAGCACACGATTACAGTTCAGTTTGAAGTGCATTTAGTGGACCACCTCTATAGCAGTAAAACAAGGAGTACATATAAAAAGACCTTTTAAACAAAAGGGAATATTCCACAAACCTAGGGATTCCCAGTACAAACACGTATACACTCACCAGTCACTCTGGGTAAGAGTGTCTGCTAATGAATTTAAATGTGACATATACAGAATTAGAACGGTTTTGTGGACTTGCCTTAGATTTGGTCGGTTCAATATTAGCTATATAAAAAAAACCATATGCAAACGGTAACATATAAAAACAATGATTTCCCTCAGGTATCTTTTCACACAGACTTTTCCAGAACATTACATCTCAGCAGTGCTATTGGTTCCATCTGGTACTGACTCTGGTGATACGCTGTAGCCTCAGTGAACTATGGTCACGGCCAGTCACACTGAGCAGGAGCATTTAGCAAAGGGTCCCTTTGCCGTGGTCAATCCGCCTGTGAGCCACTGGCCTCGGTCTTCATGGCGTCCACCAGGAAGCTGAGCTCGTTGCACAGGGTCTCGTGGCGGTAGGCCATGCGGATCTGAGGCACGTTGCTCCGTGTGATGTCGTTCCCCTCCGGCCCGTCCTGTTGGTAATTGGGTCCGAGGAAGTGCATCTTTTCCTGGCAGGAGTAGAGGGTGATGAGGGCAATGTGTCACCGCTCGCTGGGGCATACTCGGGAGATACATGAGGAGGTTCCCACTGGGGCATGATCAGGAGATACATGAGCCGGTGCTCACTGATGGCTACATCAATCTGACTGATACGGTCTGCACACCCATTGGTTGGAAATAAGTCAAATGTAATCCCTTTGGTTTTAAGGCAGGAAAATGGGAAAAACTTTACTAGTGACTGTAAAAGGTCATTTCCTGGTTCTTTTCAGCTCTAGTTTAAAGAGGACGAAGACATTGGGCACAGTGATCAGATGCTACTAGTGTTCACTGTGACAGTGCTGTTTACCAGGGGGTTTCTGTTACTGTACCTGGTGAGACAGACCACTCTGCAGCACGCTGTTCCTGGCAATCTCACACAAGTCACAGGTGGTCAGTTTCCACAGCTGGGCTGCAATGGCGTACTCCTCCATCAGAGCCTCCTGCCACGTGAACAGACACATCATTTCCCACGGAGCTTTGCGAACGTGCCGCGTTATTTTGCACAGAGAACAACATTTGTTTTGTGGTTGTTACCCTTGGTTGGCTGGACGACATGGTTAATAGGCTCACGTGGCCTTCTGACAGCCTATTATTAGTCACATTGTACCCCTCTGCCATCCTTCTAATCTAGAGACACCGGCTCTGACCTTGGTGTAGTGGAACTGCATCGGGTCGTCGGTGGAGAGGGACACACAGAGGCCCTTCTGGAGGAACTCCTTGAGAGGGTTTTTGGAGTACTCCAGGAACAGGCTGTTGTTGCTCAAAGGGGACATGGCGATTGGGACCTGAGCCAAGTAGTACAGATACTGCAAAACAGGACTCTGGGAAAGGCACAAGGAGGAATTTAGAGCCATTACAGTTCAACCACCTCTTTAAATTTGCCAATCAAACATGTGCTAACTGCGTGTTTCTGCCAGATGTTTGAGAAGGTGGTATCGGCAACCCAATATGGATTGTGGGCGAGTTTGTGGAAAGTTTCCTTGATTGTGCAACATCTGTAGGTATGACCCTTTTAACTGTCTGGCACTATAGAGTTCCACAGGTATGTCGTTTAAGAGTACTTTCTTTGGAAACTATTAAAAAGTAGCGGTTATGAATGTCATCACAAGGTGTGAAGTGAATCAGATCACAGTGTTGACCTGTCTTTCTAAAACAATTACTCATTAAAAGATGGTCAGACTTTTGAGTTGTTTTCCCGTCACTGTGGTAAGCAACCCCAAGTTCCAGGTATCGGCTTGGAACATTTAATCATGTTACGTATCACGTGTTACTACACAATTGACATTTCCCAGATCTGCAAAAGGACCACTTAAAGGTTAAATCGTGGTGAGAATTGGTTTTACTCGTTGATAGAATATTGATTTGAACAGCTTTTACTCAGTAACTCGTCCATGCCTGTATAGAACTGCAGCTACCACCTTCTCAAATGCCTGGGAGTTTACAAATTTGAAATCCATTAAATCAGAAAGGATTAGTCCTAATTAGGACTCAGACCGAAGTGTCTGACCTTCTTCAGGTTCAGGCCGTGGGAGATGTTGTCAGCAGTGAGGAAGGCAGAGACCAAGTGGGTGATTGAGCCGGCCTCGCCACAGTGGGGCCGGAACTGGAACGTATTTAGTCCGCGTTCCCTGAGGGACACCAAAGTATCAATCATTACACTACAGACTTATATAAAATATATATATATATTTGGTTATTAGGTAAGGATTTCTGAGTCTGTCATTTTATTCCACTTCCATCTTAGCGGTAGATTGGACCGCCAGTAGGAATACCATCAGCACAATTTGCTTTCACATTGACCGGGTCTGGAACATTGACTCACTTCCGCAGGTTGTTGAGTACCATGATGTTGGCATACATGTAGAAGAGGTAGTAGGTGTACGGAGGGTTGTCATTTGAGGTCCACACCTCAGGTTTCGGGCTGTTGTAGGAGAACATGTGGTCGCTGTGCTTGGACTCATCATCAACGCTGTCAAACCCGGTCACCTATCGGGTAGAATGCGTGAATATCAGCATGGGCAAATGCAGATGCAGTGGCAAGACGATCAGAACAAATGCCTGCCATGCATTATGCTTGACCCAGGAGGCTGCCAATGTTAATAGTGACTGTAATGCAATTTACAGTACTTTTAGACCAACGGGAAGGTATGAACGCTGCCGTTCCCAGAACAACTTTAATATGTTTGCTAAGAGGAATAAATGATGTTTTTCCAAATATGATGAAGTGGAGCTAAATTGCTCTTTAATTACACTCACATATTTCAAGAAAACGTGTATCTCTTTGTTTTTCCGTGGATTGACTGTAGCCTCGAACAGCGGGAGGAATATGTTCTCCAGCATCTTGGCGAAGTTCGGGACAATCTTCTTCAATTTGAAAATGTCACTGGCAAAACAAATCGATACTTCTGTGAAATGGATATCTTGCGATAGACATGTCACCGGTTGGATCCTAACTCAATTCAGTTTGTCATCCTACAAGTATGATGTCCAACATCCATTTGTGCCAACAAGAGCAGTGATACATTCAGGTTAATGTTAAATAAGAACTTGTCCCCCTGGCTTACAACTACACCTAGTGGAGTCTTAACAAATGCCATTATGGTTGAAGAATTAGCGATAATCTTTTACAAATGTTTTACATTTTGGAATTCAGTAGAAGCTTTCACCCAGAGCAACGTTGACATTTCATGCAATTTAACAAATCTGCTTTTCCAAACAGGTTGCGCGGTGAGAATCAAACCCACTACTCTGAGGTTGAAAGTGGATTATGCTCTGCCAACTAAGCAACACAAAGTCCCCAGTTCAAACGGTTTCTGTTGTGGACGTATCATTATCTATGGTACTTACTAGATCCTCGGGACCTGGATGATCCAGCGCACGTTGGGGGAGTGCACCTTGTGCTGAATAAACCATGAAGCCAGACTCTTCCACTCCCCAGGACAGCGGCCGTAGATAGATATCCGGGGCTCCGCATATTGGTACTTGCTCTTCTCAAGCTCTTGGGTCACTTCCTGTTTCGGAGGATAAGCAAAAGACAGAACAGTAACAGTGGTGAGACAGTGCTGTAACAGTGGGTGTAACAGTGGGTGAAACAGTGGTGTAACAGTGGGTGTAAAAGTGGGTGTAACAGTGGGAGTAACAGTGGGTGTAACAGTGGGTGTAACAGTGGGTGTAACTGTGGGTGTAACAGTGGTGTAACAGTGGGTGAGACAGTGGTAAGACAGTGGTGTAACAGTGGTGAGACAGTGGGTGTAACAGTGGGTGTAACAGTGGTGTAACAGTGGTGTAACAGTGGTGTAACAGTGGTGTAACAGTGGGTGTAACAGTGGGTGTAACAGTGGGAGTAACAGTGGTGTAACAGTGGGTGAGACAGTGGTAAGACAGTGGTGTAACAGTGGTGAGACAGTGGGTGTAACAGTGGTGAGACAGTGGGTGTAACAGTGGTGAGACAGTGGTGAGACAGTGGTGAGACAGTGGGTGTAACAGTGGTGAGACAGTGGGTGTAACAGTGGTGA
>JACXGK010008910.1:0-21071 GCA_016801125.1 Novumbra hubbsi | reverse complement strand
CCTCAGACCGGTAGAAGGCTGTGGTGGGTTCTCCTCAGACCGGTAGAAGGCTGTGGTGGGTTCTCCTCAGACCGGTAGAAGGCTGTTCTGGGTTCTCCTCAGACCGGTAGAAGGCTGTTCTGGGTTCTCCTCAGACCGGTAGAAGGCTGTTCTGGGTTCTCCTCAGACCGGTAGAAGGCTGTGGTGGTCTGAGGGGCCATAGCGGTGGTCACTGAAGTGGTATTAATTGATATTAGGTGTTAACAGTTAATTCTCAACGAGAACCTGGCTGGAGAAAGAGATGTAGAAAGTGAATGTGGAATAGAGTGGTGCTGCATCAGTTAGCACTCAGTTTCTGTCAGTTCCTCTCTCCAGTTCCTGTGTAGATGAGAGCCATTTCCCTCTAGTCATGTGGCCCAACAGTTCTGTTTTTAGATATCTAAAGAGGGCGACTCAGCTTAATGTCGCATTACAACATATCCTTTGTGTGCCTCGCTCCACCTCCAGGACCCCGCTCCACTATGCGGCCGCCAGTCGTCACTATCAGTGCCTGGAGACACTGGTTTCTTGTGGGACCTGCATTAACGCCACTGACCAGTGGGGGCGCTCTGCCCTGCACTACGCCGCTGCCTCCGATCTGGACAGAAGGTGAGTTTCTCTGACCGGTCCGAGTCACCCGACGCTGACCATAAAGTCACCCTCACGACTTTGCATAGTTCTGCCAGGCTGATAATGTCACCCCTCTTGATGTTTCATATTCCAACCGGCATGTAAATCTGTCTGTTATCAGAAAGCTTGAAAAGACATTTTGTTGTTAATGTTCAGAGATAAAAGACCACAGGCTTTGGAGCCGGAGAGCGAAGGGGTCCAGGCAGAGAAGGAGAAGGAGGCTGCACTGTGAGTACTCCTCTAGTCCTGGGAGGTGGTCTCCTTTGACACCATTGTTAGAGGAGTAGAGGGTCCTGGCTCTGGGTATGCGGGCACATGCCAGGGAAGGCATGCCCACAGCTCACGGCTGAAGGGTACTGGAGATAAATTGGAGCGGGACAGATGGCCACCATTCCCAACATTTTCCAAAACGTAGCTCTCTAACCTAAATGATGCTCTGCTAACATACCCTGGTCAGCATAGACCGCAGTCAGACGGAGCTCGTCTCTCTCTGTCTCTCGGCTAGTTTGAATAGCTTTTGCATAATGTCAGTAGAACACGTCTGTCCCTCTTGAAGTCTATCTATCTACCATTTAACGGATGCTCCTAAATAAAGGTAATACAAAAATGTAACAATATGTTTGCCGAAAATATACCCGTAAGCACTTAAGCATTAGATGCACAACCTCATCTTGAATTACGGAAATTAAACTGTGCCTTAGCCAGGACCAGCTTTCAATAATGCTATGTTCTAGCTAGGTGTCTTCCTTGCCTCACATAAAAATAAATGCCATACAGTTAGCCAAGTGTGTTTGGCCTTATTTCATATTTTCTGAGTTTAAGTCGTTTTAATAATGATGATAACATACTAAAACATTCGAGACTGTATGTTTTGTGATAGCTGTCTGGAGTTCCTGTTACAAAGTGGTGCTACTGCCTCTCTGAGAGACAAGCAGGGCTACAGTCCGGTCCACTACGCTGCAGCCTATGGCCACAGACACTGCCTGGAGCTGGTGGGTACACACACACATTCACACACACACACACACATACGTTCACACACACACACACACGCACACTTGGGGTTACGGGATCCAAAGCTTTCCCCTACTAGTTAACAACATATCTATCTAGAGCCTCAACTACAATTTCACAAGGTATCAGTAAAGACACACCTCCCAGATTCCCCCGGAATGACTGGTTTCGACATGAACTGTGTGCTTTGTGCGTTCAGCTGCTAGACCGAGACGAGAGTCATCAGGACCCTGACACTGGGGGAGCCCGGAGCCCCCTCCACCTTGCTGTGAGTCCCCATCAACTCCCTACTCTCCACATGATCACATGTTCATTCTAGACACTCATTATCTCATTCATCTGCCAGGAATTAGGTTGGAGGCGAATAGTGTTTTCCCAATCTTTTAAACACAGGTTTTGGTTTGTTGTTGCCGTTTGTTTTTATGGTTAGGTCTGGTCTGGAAAAACATATTGTATACCGGAATACACATTACCAGACAGACGGACAGATATTGGCCTATAGTTTCTTTGACTGGCAACCGGTAGTTTGTGTAACCCGGCCGTCTCTCGTGTCTCCCAGGCGTACCATGGCCACGCCCAGGCCCTGGAGGTGCTTCTTCAGGGGGAGAGGGAGGTTGACCAGGGGGATGAGGCTGGGCGTTCTCCCCTGGCCTTAGCGGCCCTCAGGGGCCACACTGACTGTGTTCACACCCTCATGGGCCAGGGGGCCTCGCCACGTACCACAGACACCAAGAGAGGACGCACCCCAGTACACCTAGCAGGTAAAGGGGTCCTTCTCTGTGCCTGTAAGCAGGAGCCAATTGGTTGTACTCTTTCCGTACTCATCGCTCTCTATCCCCTCAGTGATGAACGGACATACCTCATGTGTGCGCCTCCTGCTGGACGACCAGGACAGTGCAGACCTGGTGGAAGCCGCCGACTCCCAAGGACAGTGGGTTGATTTAATGACATCGTATGCAGGCTAGGTGTTAGCAACGCAGGGACCGCTCACGTAGTTGCTAAGACAACGCCAACAGCCTGTTGGACAAATAGGCCAACGGCTTCAAGCCACATCTTTTATAGCCTTTCAGTCGTTTGGTCTAAAGGAACTGGTGTTTCCGCTTTGACTGTGGTCTTTCCGTCAGGACGCCTCTGATGCTGGCGGTGGCCGGGGGTCATGTGGACGCCGTGTCTCTGTTGCTGGAGAGGGAGGCCACAGTCGACACAGTTGACAACAACGGCATGACCGCCCTCCACCTGGGGGTGAGAGAGTGTGTGCTAATGTGTTACTGTGGGTTACTGTGTGCTAATGTGTTACTGTGTGTGCCAAGGTGTTCATGTGTGTGCACTGGGTGTGTGCTAATGTGTTACTGTGGGTTACTGTGTGCTAATGTGTTACTGTGTGTGCCAAGGTGCTAATGTATGACTGGGTGTGTCCGTGTGTGCTAATGGATGTGTGAGGATGTTCCGAGGCAGCTTGCACAACCATTGCTCCGTCTGCGACTCCTGTCAGATGATTTAAAATCCTTTCCGCCCCCCCCCCTCTCCCAGCTGCTGTGTGGTCAGGAAGAGTGTGTCCAGTGTCTGTTGGAGCAAGAGGCCTCGGTGTTGCTGGGGGACTCCAGGGGCCGAACGGCCCTCCATCTAGCTGCAGCCAAGGGCCACGCGTCCTGGCTCGCGGAGCTGCTGAGTATCGTCTGCTCGGAACAGCCGTCGCCTCCGCTCAGGGACCACCAGGGATTCACGCCGCTGCACTGGGCCTGCTACTACGGTCAGCTGGTCTCCGGACCCCCTGCGGGCCCGTCTTCGATCGGCCTTCTCAGCCTGGACGCCCCTACTGACTTTGTCTTTACGTGAACAGCCTTGAATGTGGACCTAATCTAGTCAGTCTGTGTTCAGGTCACGAGGGCTGTGTTGAGGTACTACTGGAGCAGAAAGGCTGTCGCTGTATCGACGGGAACCCCTTCACCCCCCTGCACTGCGCTGTGTAAGTCTTCACGCGTTGCCCCGGGGGAAGCGTTCCAGTCCGCAGAGTCGCCCGTTGCACTGTTCCCCACTGCGTTTCCACCCCCCAGACGCCAGCGTCTAAACGCGCTCTGTGCTTCGCTCCTCAGGATGAACGACCACGAGCCCTGCGCCTCCCTGCTGCTGGAGGCCATGGGAGCGGACATCGCCAGCTGCAGGGACTCTAAGGACAGGTAGGCCCTCGCGACGCCGGTCCGGATCCACGCCTCGGCCGTTCCCGGGTCGGAGTCTCACGAGCCTCTCCTCGAATGCTCCCCCAGGACTCCTCTCCACGCGGCGGCGTTCTCAGGTCACGTGGACTGCGTCCAGCTGCTCCTGTCCCACGACGCGCCCGTGGACGCCGTGGACCAATCGGGGCGCAGTGCGCTGATGATGGCCGTGGAGAAGGGCAGAGTCGAGGCGGCGGCGGTGCTGTTGAACAGGGCCAACGCCACGCTGGGTTTCAGGGACCGGAACGGCAACACGGCCCTCCACCTGGCCTGCAGTGGCGTGAGTGACGTTCCGAGGGGATCAAGCCACCCGTTGTATTGGTTTGGCGTGACATTTGTTTTGTAGCGCACTTCAGCACACCAGATGCACGGTAGTGCGTGTTAAGAGAAGGGTCACGCAGTAGTTCTGTCAATCCCCTCTCGCTTCTTCTCTCAGGGGAAGGAGGATTGTGTGCTGTTAATCCTGGAAAAGCTGAAGGACACGGTTCTCATAGGGGCCACAAACGCAGCACTGCAGACGTAAGTGCTCATGGAGGCCTTGGTACCTGTGGGCCAGAACCAAAAAAGCCTTGTTTCGCTGCATGTCTGTTTTCTGACATGAAGCAACCATTCAGCCTTCATTTGTAATGATTCATTTTGTAGCTTCAAATAAAAGTACACTTGAAGCTAACGTCCTCGTGTTTGTCCCTCCCAGGCCCCTCCACCTAGCGGCCCGTCGCGGTCTGAAGCAGGCCGTCCAGGAGCTGCTCTCCAGGGGGGCTAGTGTTCAGATGTTGGATGAGAACGGTGGGTCGCTAGGTCCGGTGTGGGCACCGGACCTTACAGCGCGCTGCCATTGTATTAGCTGTGGCTCTGTTGTGTTTGCATGTCTATGTAGCCAGCTACAGCTGCTGTGCTACGTTAAGCCTGCGGTCGGTGTGCTACGTTAAGCCTGCGATCGGTGTGCTACGTTAAGCCTGCGGTCGGTGTGCTCCGTTAAGCTAGCGGTTGGTGTGCTACGTTAAGCCTGCGGTCGGTGTGCTACGTTAAGCCTGCGGTCGGTGTGCTACGTTAAGCCTGCGGTCGGTGTGCTACGTTAAGCCTGCGGTCGGTGTGCTACGTTAAGCCTGCGGTCGGTGTGCTACGTTAAGCCTGCGGTCGGTGTGCTACGTTAAGCTAGCGGTCGGTGTGCTGCGCTGTCTTGTCCCGAGCGTCAAGCTTTGTTATTATGGCTTTCCCGGACCCTTGTCATTGGACTGGGAGTAACTCGAGGCCCTCGTCATTATGCCGTAGGTTTTGATTGATCGTAATGAATAGACTGAGGTGGTCCATTGTAAGGGCCCTGGTGTAGTTCTGTTCAGCTTACTGCCTGTTGCCCTGTCTGTGCTGGCTGGGTACTAATGGAATGCTGCTTTCTCCCATCGTCCCCCATCTGTTTTTTGTCCCGCTTTGCTCTTTGCTTCTTCCATGCCCCTCCATCTTCCTCTTCCACCTGTCTCCCTCTCCGCCCGTCTCTGTGTCCCTCAGGTCTGACTCCTGCTCTGGCTTGTGCTCCTAGCAGGGAGGTGGCTGACTGTCTGGCTCTCATTCTGGCTACCATGATGCCTTTCTGCTCCCCTTGCAGCTCCGGAGCACCCTCCCCAGGTTCCCTCCTAAGGGCCTTGCCCAGACAGGGGAAGGGCTCCCGGGGACCTCGCAGTCCAAAGGCCCCTTCGGGACCCTCTAGCGATGGCAGTGCTAGTCAGGGCACAAATGAAAATGACTCGGACTCCGAAACCTTTTGACACCAACGGCCAGGACCTATAACGCTGACTCTTATCCGAATACACGGATGTCCTCAGATCAGCACTTTCCAACCACGTGCCACCACTGATCCGATCGGACCTCTCTGTGGGCCTTGTGCAGGACTTGATCCACTCTAAAGGCTGGAGCTTGACCCCTGAACTAAACGTGCCTGCTGGTGTTTCTCCAGATCAACCTTGGGTACTTCGTTTCAGCTTAGCTGTGAAAGCAGCTGAGACATTTCCAATGAAAGCCATTTTTTTTTTATAGCTTGCATGAATAGGACCAGGAAAGAAGAAAAGTAGAAATCTTTAACCTTTTTAAAAATGTTTTCTTTTGGTTGATGTACCAAAAATGTACACAAGTTTACACTGTATACAGTATCCATTAAATTGTTTGTGTCTGGGTAGGTATACACGGGTAGGTACAAAATGATCTACCCAGGGATGTACGTATAGCACAACCTAACAAAAGCACAATTCCGGAATGTTCTGCAAAGCCTATTATAGAGACAGGGTAAACCTGGGGCGGAGCCTGTTATAGAAACAGGGTAAACCTCTAGTTACAGTGGAAGGATTGCTCCCGGAGCGGTTCCCACACAAATAGAAATCAGACATCCATCTGGCCCCTATGGTTTTCTTAAACATGTCAACCAACCAGCTAGGATTATTATTTAAGGACCCACAGTTGATTGGGATTTTGTCACAATGTCGATTAGTCAAGTTGTAATGTTACAAGACCACAGTGTCTCAGTGTGCTGAGATGCTTGATGATGTCATATTAGGTCTCCAGAGAAGAGTTTTTCACACCTCTACGGTATTTATTAAAGTTTATATGATGGTACAGAATACTGCCTGCACTTGAAACGTAAAGGAGAGCAGGACTGCTTTTCCTCCCATTCCCCTTTCCTGTCCACACAGGTCTACCTTGCAGGAGTGTGTCAGTGCCTTGTCTCTCCCTAGTTTTTATTTCCATTTCCAAAACTGTCTTAGTATGCCAATTTTCTGTGTGTGTGTAATGTATGTGACATTCAATGAAAAAGTTTGAGATTAGAGTCTGAACTCAAGAGGTAGGGACCATTTTAGAGTCCTGTCACATCTAACCCTGAAGAAAGAAAACACCTCACACCAACTTTTGAGCTAAGGTCAGCCATGGGTGTGTGTTTGCCTTTGAATGCATACGTGTTTGCCACAAGGTGTCTAACAAAATGGCGTCTTCTGCTTTTTGTTTGTACGGTCATTGTAATTGTGTATGATGACATAAAGCACAGCCTCTTATGTAACAGCTGTCTCCACCACAGAGACAGAGAACCCAGAGCACGTTTTAAAAAGCAGTGTTAGTTGGATGCCTCTGTTTCTAAATACATTAAGAATAACAGTGACAATGAGATTGGAGTGTGTCCAAAATGGCTCCCTATTCCTTAGTAGTGCACTGATTTTGGCCAGAACCCCTTGACCTTTATCAAGAGTAGTGTGCTAGAGAGGGAACCAGGGGACATTTAGTATGTGGCTATGGTCTGTCAGTATTATTATGTCATAGTGAGCGTCACGCAACCAGTAAGTTGTGACAATCGTATCATTCTGTCGCATTGATTTTCATACCATTTCCTGATGCAGTTTGATATGCTGAAGGCTGTTTGTCAGCTAGCCTTTGTTTTATATGAATGAATTGTACAATAATAATATAACAATCTGTTTTAATTTAGCGCTGTCTTTCGCCTGTATTTTGCTATTAGATTTCAAATTGAAAAGCTCAATAGTTTTCTCTTTTCATCCGATGGTGTAATGACTTTCTAAACCGACAACCACCACATAATGATGCAAAATACCCGTGTGAAAACAGTGTTAATAATGTTTAATTACATAATCTCTGTACATTTACATCACATCCATTACTTTGTTTGCCAAACGAAGACCAGGTAAGATTTATATTTTTACGTGCCATCTTATGGTCTTGTGACACCGTTCAACATGATCTCCCTTCAAGTATATTTCAGAATTAGGGACAGGAGTTTTTTTTTTTATATTACTTTCCAGGTCAAGATTAAATCTTGATTTAATGATGAGTCCCATATTTCCCCTAGACAGGGAAAACTATTTGCTCACTGATAAAATAAAAAAAAAAAGTGTCATGTGAAAAGTCTGACAAGAAACTCATCCACAGTTGGTCGGGTATCAGGTCTGCTCATTGTACATACTCTTGGGTTATCATAACAGCATGATCCAGTGTGCTTTTCTCTATTGGGTTAGCCATTTGTCTGTAATAATATCTTCTCCACACTGGTAAATGATGCCCATAATGTTTTCTGTAGCTAGCAGCTTTCCGGTAGCCATTCCCAGATCGCTTAATGCAGTTTCACTAAGCAAGGAACGGTCTAGACAACCAAGACGCGAGTTCGGCTTGCTCCCTGGTCTTCCAGATCAGCAGTTAACCCCCAGTCCTGTCCAGTGGTCAGGCACCATTAGGAAATATTTATCCATGGCTTCACAGAAACGAGCGCGGTACAGCTCCGGGGAGACGACAGTGGGCATCTTACCTGTGAGCCAGACACAGAACACGCCATGTTAACGGAAATATGCCATCGTTATTGGCCCACCGACAATTGTTTGTGAGATTACAGAACACATTTGTATGGGAACTTAGATCGTTCCTTCATCCTCTTTTTGGATCTTTCAATTGGAACTCAATGGACGGACCTTTTGATTAAACTATACGTTTAAAGTCTCAGACTGAAATGGTCTCTGCAACATTTTGATTGTTGTGATTTGACCACTGCTTTGGATTTTTGTTGTAGGGGCAAGAGGCACTTTGAATATTTTACTGAACACATACACAAATAAGCTGCCGTGCGTTATACACACAACAAAAATACTGGGTGTCTTGTTAGTTTTATTACAGATTTTTGGGGGTGTTGTATGGTTTAAATTCCATATTAATAAGGGGGTCCAGTATGCAGGCAGGTTTGAGAATAAATAAATAAATATAGAGCCAATAGTTGGCCGTTACTGTCCATTTCATTTGTAGTCTTTTATAGGAAAAACACAAAAAGTTCATATTATAAAAACAAACTGCAATAGATGTTAAAGCTAAACAAAGACTTCCAGGATGAATGCAGGGAGGGGGCATTAGTGGCTGACATAATGACTCACCTTGCCCTCCAAGGATCCCTGTGGATTTCACCACCATCTCCAGCTTCTTGTCCCACGTAAATGTCCGAATATAATCTAACACAACACACACAACATGTTAGTAGTTAGGAATGTTAGTAGTTTTGCATATATAACATGTATCGTCACTTCAGTGCCTTTTGAAAGCAGGCACGAATACACCATTCAATATGTTTTTTGATGTTTTAGCAATGTTAAATGTTTATAGCCGATCTAATTCCATTTGATGGTTTGAAAAAAAATCTGCCGAAACATTTCCAATACCTATAATTCCTACCACCAGCTGGTCTGTGGTGTCGTCTCGTCCAACCAGCAGAGAGTAGTCTATGATCAGGTGACTAGACAGGAAGTAGGCGTCGCTGTGTATAGCGGCCCTGAGGATGGCCTTGCAGTGGGCTCTGATGTACAGAGGGTTGTCATGGACCAGCTTCAGTAGGTTCTCATCCAGAAGAACCACCTAATATAGAATAATACAAGCCATTTAGCTACCCATTTACTACTCAAATGAAGGAAGGTCGTTATTGTTAAAGTGAATGTGTTGGAAATGACTTTGCACAGTACCAGCGTAATACCAGTATTTTTATTATCACGCCCCAGAAATTAAACCCCAGACCTCCGTGTCTGTAGTCTAGCCTCTCACCTCACAGCTCTCCTTCCCAGAGTCTGTCTTTACATTTCGGTTCCTCAGAGAACCCTTGAGGTCAAACACCTGGGCCATCTTCCTGCCATAAAACAGGTTCTCCATGACCAGCAGGTCTAGCTTCTTTTCGGAGTTGTTCTGGGAGTTCTTGTAGCCGATCCGGTACACACCCAGGATTTTAGCCAGGGCAGTGGGGCGCTGTGGGATGGGAGGAGGTTGTTTTAACCAAACATCACCTAACCTCACACAGAGCATGGCTACCAACTTTACCTCTAATGGTCCAAGTCAACAGTCCCAACTGTGCCCTACATAACTACTGGGACTGTGAGGTGCTGGTTCCTTCTCTCTGTATTTCGTACTTAACCTTTAGAATTTACATTTTGAAAATTATACAGTGCAACAACAGATTCTCAGATTATATCTCTTTGCAGTGTTTGTGGACGTAATGGTTCCTCGTTTACAAATTACATTTTATCAAGTCTTGTTTTTGATTGACTGCAATGACCTGGGAGCAATGAGGGTTGAAGGCCTTACTCAGAGGCAAACTAAGACATGGTTCAACATGCTGGCTTGGGGATTTGATCTAGCCAAATGTCAGTTTCTCTAACTGCTAGGCTACCAGCTATCCCCCCCAAACAAAAGCCTTATACATTACAATTGCCCAAATCCTTTTGTCCTGAAAAGGGTTGGAGCTGGTGTGGGTTTGTTTGGGATTTTCAGAAAGTGTTGTCATTTCAAAATGGCTAAAAAAACATGTACACAAAAACCCTTAAATTAAGATGACAATCTACACTGTAATCTGATGGTAATGTTCACTCATCACTGTCCTGAAACTTAGAGGGACCTGTGAACTGAATCCTGACGGGGAGTGTAACATTACCTTCTGCTGAACAGCTCCGGTAATGTAGGTGAAGTAGTGAGGGGCAAAATCCAGGAAGGACTGAACCTCTAGTCTGGGCATCTGTTTTAGAATGAACCGGTCATCTGATCGAGGAAGGAAGATAGATAAATCAAACATCCAATATGGAATACATTTAAAAATAACATACAATGTATGTATTTAAGGAAATGTAATTAATACATTTAGAACACATGATTACATTTACCAATATATTACCAAATGCATATAAAATGTATCAAAATGTTAGACGCATTTGAAAATGTATTAGAAAATACAGGCTATATATATTTCCAGTATGGGACGAGCGATGTCTCCCACACAAAGCACCAGGGGGTAGGTGATACAATACAAGTGGGACAAACGGCGATCACCTTCCGTGGCGTAGAAGACGGCGCCGGACTTGCCCCCTCGGGCCTGCCAGTTGACGCAGTGGGACAGCGAGCGGACGAAGTCGTCCTCCGTACTCTCCATTATCTCCGCCCTCATCTTGTGGAACTCCTCCGCGTAGTAGATCCTGCAGTAGAACTTGGCGTTGGCGTCGGAGAACTCTGCGGGAGGGTTGGGAGAGACGGAAAGGGGATGAGTGGACGAGGCCCTACTCTCGTCCGGTGCAGATTTTGCGGGCGACGCCTTCCCCAAGTCCAATGGCGGACACTCACGTAACTCGATGTGAGGGTTTCCTGACGATTTCTTATGCTTGTCTCCCATGTCCACGTCCTCTGTTCACAGCAAAAGGGAAATGTTCAGATGTTAGCGTCGCAGAACAGCACTTTGATCCGACTGGAAGAAACCGGTGTTGCCCCTGGTCCCCGGGTTGCCTGCTACTCACTGAGAGGGTCAGACTCCAAGCTGCTGCGGCCCAGACCCATCTGGGAGGAGGCGGTCTCGTTGGGCTTGGCCGGGCTGTTCTTGACCCGGCTCTCCCCGGAGCTGCGTACAGACAGCAGGATTGATCAGGTAACTTGGGCGGGCTTGACATGGGCAGAACGTTTGAGTGTTTGTATTTCGTTCCTGTTACCCGACTGGCTGTGGGGTGTCCTCTCCTCCCGCCTTCACGGTGACCTTCGCCAGCTCCTCCAGGGCGGTCTTGTACTCCTTACAGCTACGGGTCAGACAGAGGTCAGGTTCTTTTTCCGAGGGTTTTATTAAACCTAGGAGAGCCGCCTGGCGCGTGGAGTCGTTACCTGAGGGCAAACGCGATGATGGAGCTGGGTTCTCTTTCGCACACCGCGATGGGGACCCTCTCGTGCTCGTACATCAGGTAGTGCTTGTCTGGGTCACTAACAAACGGAGATGACCACAAGGAAACACAACGCAAAGGGCCCAGCGGTCAACAATGTAACACATTACTGACCCCTTTTCACCAAGGACACCACAGACAATTGTTATTTTCCACGGCACCCAGTCCCACCACAACACACCACACCACGACAGCACAACATGGGCGGAGAGCCCATGAAGCAGGTTAGTTGTTAAGTGCCTCGCTCAAGGGCACAAAGGCAGTGGGCGGCACCTGGGGCGTTGATGAACTGTCTGGTCAAAACCGTCAACACTGGGATTCAAGCTAAACATTACAACAAAGTAAGAAAAAGAATGAACGGGGCTCAATAGGGAACACCTCCATGGCTGGCGGTGACTCAGTTAAAAGCCTGTCTGGAGGTGATGGGACTGTACTCACAATGGGAATGGGATGGGGTTGTAGCTGTTGCCCGGCAACAGGTTGGCCAGGATGGCCTTCATGGTGGACTTCTCCTTCACCTGGCTGTCACTGGAGGCCAACAGGTGGCCATCGAACACGTCTGAAGGACAGTGAAGTCGGAGACATGAGAAGTCCATTCAGAAACATCTGGAGAAAGTGAACGTGTGTGTGTGTGTGTGTGTGTGTGTGTGTGGTTACCCTCTGAGATGCTGACAGAGTCCTGGTCAGGAAAGGAGGGTCCAGATAAGAAAGGTTCTGAGCCCGTGTCCCCTGGCGACAGCAACGTCAGCGACGACGACCCTGAGCTGGAGGGCAACGCAGTGAGGTAACGGTCCTCTGTCAATCAAAAAACAAACACACCCATTAACTACAGCCTACACCTGACAAGGTATAATGTAGCGTTTTGACCCGACTACTGAACCAATAGCCACGCACCTTTGTCACCGTTTTGTACCACGGGGGAGGGGTTACGTGGTGACGACTCCAGAGCACTTGTCTGTCAAAAAAAGATTCTGTGACTTATGATGCACTAAGTAGTTATCAAAACCATTAATTTCTAAATGACCTGAATTGTGGACCTTGCTGTCTTCGGTCTGTCTGTGTCTCCCGGGACTGGCTGGGACCGACATACGTTTCCTGCCTTTCTCCTGCT
Organism: Novumbra hubbsi; assembly: GCA_016801125.1. Taxonomy (NCBI): domain Eukaryota; kingdom Metazoa; phylum Chordata; class Actinopteri; order Esociformes; family Umbridae; genus Novumbra; species Novumbra hubbsi. Next base: position 8,376 of record JACXGK010008910.1, on the reverse strand, counting down.
GGAACAGGTCCTGCAGTCTGGGGGTTACATGGTCCAACAAATCCATTAGTGAATCGCTCCCAATGTCAACTCAATCTTCAACACCAGTTTCCTAGTAACATATGAAGCCTCCTCTATGTAAAAAGCATATTTAAAGGGATCCCTTGTCCCTTTGAACAGATTGACTTATTTATATGCTTTCTTTGTGTGTTTGCAGGAATTTCCTAACAAGTGTTAGCAAAATGACTACCACCTTGGTAGACCAAGGGTGGACCACGGTTGGAAAATGTAGTTCTCACCTGGTGTTCCAGGACTGGAGTGTTTCACACAGGCTCTGTTTCTTTACTACCACGGATTCCAGTACAGTCTGGAGCTGCTGAGGAGAGTCACTACCAAAGGCCTGGAGACGAGCCTGAAGCTTCTCTATCCAGCTGCGAAGCTCTGCTTCCTCCATCTGAACACAAAGAAAAACTGATGAAATCATGTTTCATAAAATGCCACTTCCTCAATTGCAGCCATTACCACGAGTCCTTCTTATAAAAAAATTAAATACTATGGTGGTGGCTGTTGGGACACCTGCCACCACCGTACTATATTAACCAGAGCTCACTGTACTATATTCACCAGAGCTCACATACTATATTCACCAGAGCTCACATACTATATTCACCAGAGCTCACATACTATATTCACCAGAGCTCACTGTACTATATTCACCAGAGCTCACAGTACTATATTCACCAGAGCTCACATACTATGTTCACCAGAGCTCACATACTATATTCACCAGAGCTCACATACTATATTCACCAGAGCTCACTGTACTATATTCACCAGAGCTCACATACTATGTTCACCAGAGCTCACATAATATATTCACCAGAGCTCACATAATATATTCACCAGAGCTCACATAATATATTCACCAGAGCTCACTGTACTATATTCACCAGGGCTCACTGTAGTATATTCACCAGAGCTCACATAATATATTCACCAGAGCTCACATACTATATTCACCAGAGCTCACTGTACTATATTCACCAGGGCTCACTGTAGTATATTCACCAGAGCTCACATACTATGTTCACCAGAGTTCACATACTATATTCACCAGAACTCACACACTATATTCACCAGAGCTCACTGTACTATATTCACCAGAGCTCACTGTACTATATTCACCAGAGCTCACTGTACTATATTCAACAGAGCTCACATACTATGTTCACTAGAGCTCACATACTATATTCACCATAGCTCACTGTACTATATTCACCAGAGCTCACATACTATGTTCACCAGAGCTCACATAATATATTCACCAGAGCTCACATACTATATTCACCAGAACTCACACACTATATTCACCAGAGCTCACTGTACTATATTCACCAGAGCTCACTGTACTATATTCAACAGAGCTCACATACTATGTTCACTAGAGCTCACATACTATATTCACCATTGCTCACCGTACTATATTTACCATAGCTCACCTTACTATATTCACCAGAGCTCACCGTACTATATTTAACATAGCTCAGCGTACTATATTCACCAGAGCTCACGTACTATATTTAACATAGCTCACCTTACTATATTCACCATTGCTCACCGTACTATATTTAACATAGCTCACCTTACTATATTCACCAGAGCTCACCGTACTATATTTAACATAGCTCAGCATACTATATTCACCAGAGCTCACATACTATAGTCACCCTAGCTCTAGTGCAGAGCCCTGGACACATCCAAAAAACTAGATATCTGGAGTGTAGCTCCGCCTGTTTGAGGAGAAACCTACATCTTTCTGTGCAAACAGGTCCTCCATCTTCTCCTCGCGTGTCTTGCTAAAGGTGTCTGTCTTCAGGGAGGTGAGACGATCGTCTATGGCCAGATACACCTGAGTCACCCTGTCACAAGGCACGGGAGAATGGAGAAGGAGTCAGAATTACATAGGAAAAAAGACGGTCTCCATTATTTACACTAATCAGTTAAAGAGAAAAAGCAGGGGAAAAGCCAACAGCACAAACAGATATGGAGACAGGCTAGTAAACACCATGGCAGACAGTTACTTCTGTGAAAAGTCCTTGAGGTCCTGCTGCAGGCTGCCCTTGGAGGGTCCCTGGTTCCGGATGAAGATCTTAGGAGGAGGGAGGCAGACCTCCAGCAGTCTCACGGAGATATAGCTATGGGGTAACAAAGAAATCATTTATTTATTCATTGTTCCAATTAATTAAAGGGATTAGTATTCCCAGTGTTCGGAATTGCAGCACACAAGGTGGACATTATAAGTAGTGCATAGCGTAGGGTCCATGGTTAGGTGAGACATGGCTGGCCAATGTCTCCTACCTGAACGAGGCCACCATCTGGTTGTAGGAGAAGTACTGGTGGTAGTCCTTGTGGATGGAGTGTCCACAGGGTTCAGCGTTGGCCCTCCTGGTGTAATGGTGACCGTAGAACCTCAGCTCCAGGTACTTGGCAAATGACATGGACCACGAGTCGTTGGACAGGGGCACCACAGGAGTCACCTGCCAGGATAAGAGGAAGGCTATGGTCACGCCAGTTAAGTTGAATGCGACTAGGTTTCTCATCGGGATCTCCGCGTTAAAACCAGTCGGCTAACGTTCAGTCTATTCTCAGCGTTGTGTAGAGGGCAAAAAAAAAGCCTGAAGATCTAATAAACGTAGCTTCTTGTCGATTGAAATGAATCATCTCCGCAATAAATATATAAGAGGCCGTAGGGATCCCCGGTTCTAGTCCACACTTGGCAGGGAGGTCGGTACGGTACCACGGGTCACCTGTTTGCATATGCGGCACCAGGAGTAGTTGAGGATGGTGTGCTGGTACCCCGGCACGGGAGAGTCCAGCTCCTTCAGGACAATCTGAACGCAGCCGCTGCCGTGCACGAACCGCCGAACATGATGCACCATGGGAGTCTCACAGAAAATACTGGGGCACTGATAGGACGGCCTGTACCGTGCACACGCAGAGGAGACGGGGATCGCAAAGAACAGGGGCTTCATTTAGTTCCGTGGATGACATCTCAATAACAACTAAATATATCGCACTGTATTTAATGTACTTCAGTCCCCCCTCACCTGAAACAGTATCTTTCCAGGAATATTCCAAGCGTGAGGTCGTTTTTCCCGTAGAACTCCATCGTGACAATCCTGTGGAGGACAAAGAGACGTTTGTGATGGCAAAGCAGCGTGCTAGCCTCAGAGACTAGTCAGCAGTTCTTCCACATCCTCTTCAAAAGGCCACCGCTAACGAGGGTCTCGGAGTAGGAGTGTCGATCCAAGATCCATCCGTTTCCGTGGTGCTCAACCCTGTTCTACAAGCAGGGCAGGGGGGCCCGAGGACCAGGGTTGAGCACCACCGCGTTAGATCACAGTCATTAGGACTGTGCCTTCGGATCCTAGCTCAGCACTGCTACTTTAAGAAGATTATTTTGGAACCACGGCGCCAGTGAGGATGAGTGAGGATTACCAGGGACTGACACAGGGGTTGGGGGCGTTGTTGGACTGGCCGGAGGAGCTGCTGAACAGGACACACAGTCTCTGGTGGTTGACTGGGTTCAAGCAGTCCAGCTGAAACAAAGACAGGGGTGTTGGTCAACATACAACAACAACATCTGGCGTGCTCCACAATGCTTCCCTACTGCCGTCAGCCTTCTCCGAACACCCCTGGAGAGGGGGTGTGGTACCGAGGGCCAATAGAAAACACGGATCATTTAACCACAACTGACGTAAGAGATGTTCCGGACGGGTTGTCAGTCATGTGACAGTCCTCTATGTTCACACGGAGACAATATCGAAAGGGAACATGGGTGGAACAATCAACCTCACCGACGTTTTGCGGTGGTTCCATAGCGGGGCGCGGGGGGCGTGTTAACTACCTTGCCGTGTCTCACCTTGGAGGCCCAGGTGGAGTCGTTCTGCCCCGCTGGCTTCTCCTCCTCACTGTCGGCCTTGACGGGGTGTTTGGAGGGCGGGGCCTCCCGGACCGGCGGCTGGGCGAAGGGGTCCGCCTCCTTCTGTCGGATGCGGCCCCCCTGGGCGCGGTAGTCGGCCAGCATGTTGGCCAGTTCCTGGCTGGCGCCGAGCGGCTGGGCGATGCGAGTGCTGGTAAGGCGGTGGGAGGGTAACATCTCAACGGGGCGAGGGGCAGGGCCGCCTGGCGGGGCGGAGTCTTTGAGGAGCTGTCGCTTGCGTCGCCCGTCCAGTTCTTTGAAGTCCTTGTTGAGCAGCGGGGAGAGGTACACCTGTGCCAGGGAAGCGCAATTAACAAAACCTACCGAAAATATACAACTCATCTCGCAAAAAAAAGCAATGACATCAGTACAGCAACGGAGTAATGGACGCTCAAGGGAACAGACGGTCAAATATTTTTACATTGAGACATCTGACCGGCAGAAGGTTGAAGAACCTCGCGTACACACCTGCTCAGGAAAGTAGTCCCTGCTGGGGCAATGTAGACCAGCAGGGGTGAGGAGGAAGGGCTCTTTAAAGGTGATGAACGGGGAGATACACAGGATCATGTCCTTCAGCTCCTGTTTGAAGCCTGCGGTCAGCGTCTTGAGATGGTCATCCGTCGAGGCCACCTGATGGGTGGCAGGAGATAAGAGGACATTGTGGGACGCCCCGCGGCCAACAAACCTGGATTGAAGAGATCATTATTGAGCGCTGCATGGTTTGGACCACCCCCCCCTCACCTGCTCGGTGACGAACAGCCCCGTGTCGTCCTGCAGGGGGTCTCTGAAAAGCCTGGGGGGCGTCTCCGAACCTGAGCTTTCCTCCCGAGACTCACCCCTCCGCAGGAACCCTGTCCCACACCCTCCATCGTTCTCCACCCTCCCTGGCCCCACCTCGCCATACGACTCCTCCAGGGCATCAACGATGTAGGGCGGGGACACGGGAGGCGGAGGCGACCGGTAATTCGACAAAGGGGTGGAGGTCATGACCTCTGCCGACTCCACCACCTGGTCCCCGAGCGAGGACGAGGAAAGGAGGTGGTTTCTAGCAACTTCCTCCACATCTTTCGGCGACGGGTACTCCGCCACCGAGATCTCAAAGGAGCTCTTCTCCTCCGATTCTTCTTTCTCCCCCAGCACGGTCTCTCCTTCCTGGCTCTCTTCCTCCTCCTCCACAGTAGTGCTCTCCAGGAGGCAGGGGAAGGAGCTGGTCTTGGCCAGGCTGGGTGGCATGGCAAACTCATCCATGAGAAAGGAGATCTCTAGCTGGGAGTGGTAGGCGACGCACACCATGAAAACGATGATCTCTTTGACCCTGGCCAGCTCGTACTCAGATGCCCCACGCAGCTTTATGGTGCAGCCCAGCTGAGGAGGGCAGCCCTCGAAGAACATCAGAGACTTTGACTCACCTGTCACGGTGAGAGAACAGATTACACCGCTAGAGCGCTAAAATGATGTTTCACCGCTGAGGTGGTGAATTATTTCAGAATCTACAAGATTTAGAATGTAGAATTGAAGTAGGTGAAGACGGACGACAAGGGGAGAGAAGTTTCCACTTACTGTTAGCCAGTTGGAAAGAGTGTAGGTAGAACTTCTGGCAGGTTCCCAGTCGAGGCTTAGTGAGGAGCTGATCCATAGACATGACCAGGTCCCCCTGGGTCATCCGACTCACCCTGTCCAAGACTTGCTGTAAAGTACAACAGAACAGGTGAAGAGAGAACGCGAGAGCAGGTACAGTTAATAGGTGACTGGGCTATTCAGAAGAACAGAATAACCTGAAACAGTCGCAGACACTGTCATGAAGAGTAATAAAATAATAAAACAATTGCTACACATGCAAGTTTATTAAAAGTATATTTGTAAATGGAACGTTGCCTAGAGTATTAAGATAACTAGTAAAGATCCAGAGAGAAGGCAGGGAGGTACTGACTGGTTTGACGTTGATCACCAATGTGATCCCATGCTCCAGCAACATATCCTGAGCGATACGAGACACGGTCTTCTCTACCAGCACAAGATTAGGTTGCACGTCCGCGATACGCTGAACGTAGTTCTTCAAAAACTCACGCTCCTGGGGAACAGGACAGACAAACGTAGCTATTCAAGAAATGTAGAAATATAAACAAATATAATCTAAGGGTAACGAGAATGTGTGCATTTTAGCTAAGGGATGTGGAATTAAACATTAAGACATTTTAATTGCTTTAGCTCTTGAAGAAAGTAATTTGAAAATGAACACTCGCTCTTATTTTAGCCACATCCTTTCTATGCGCATTAGACCAACCCCACAAAACACTGCTCCACTGTCGGACTCACCTGAAGCACTATGGGGTCGATGCACGTGAACTTGGTCTCCTCTCGGTACAGATACTCTATAGAACACTTCAGCAGCAGGATCTTGGGGTTTTTGATGTACGAGTTCATCTAAGACAAAACAAGACAACACAACACTTCATGGACATCCTTCCCAGACAGACCAGCAACAAACGGTGTCATTCTCTACGGGGGAAAGATGATGTTACAGGACACAGACCTTTTTGTGGGCAATGTTCTTGGTACAGACGAAGCCGTTCACCACGGTCGAGTCAAACTTCTTCCCACCTGGAATCTAAAACACAAAGAAACACATGTGGAAGGTTCGATGTCTGCTCCGTCAGCTACTACTGCTCCGTCAGCTCCTACTGCCCCGTCACCTCCTACTGCCCCGTCAGCTCCTACTGCCCCGTCAGCTCCTACTGCCCCGTCACCTCCTACTGCCCCGTCACCTCCTACTGCTCCGTCAGCTCCTACTGCCACATACCTTTTTGATGTGGACCAGCTGCCTGATGTCCATATCGTCATCACAGCTGCGGACGTCCGGCCTCACCGTCTGAACAACCTGTCTCACCACGGGAACGATGACGTCCCTCCAGGAGAGGGACAGAGACTCACTGTACAGCAGTTGCTGCAGCAGCGCCATCATGTGGCTGTGGTTGGCGGAGCTAGGAAAGGGAGGATGTGTGAGGTACAATTCCCTTTTCAACCATCTACGTGGATCCTGTCTCATGAGGGGCGGTCAAGGTCCAGAGGACTATTCTGACATTTTATCATCATTTGTTTCTATTTTCTTGCCACCAAAATGCGCCGGACATCAAGCTATCGTTTTAGGAATTTAACCCCCCCCCCATCCAGCTTTTGTTCCATGATGCTTAATACACAGTGAAGAGACAGTATACATGTCTTTTAAAGTAAATTAAATAGTGTTTGAACCTGGAAATATGTTTCCCTTCAGTTCCAGTTGACTTTCATTTTAGAAGGCAAATTTTCATTTTCTAACCCTCCTGCTTCCTGTACCAGCGTACCTATTCCACTTCAATAAAAAACATTGAGAGATGTCTGAAGAGTTCTTACAGCAGCCTCTCCATGGCCTTCCTTTCCCCATTCTCCTCCCTCAGCTGGTCCAGGGAGCTGTGGTGCCAGCCCAGAGGAGTGAACAGCATCTCTTTAGCCTTCTCCTCCACACGCCGGTTAAACAGGGACTCTGCGGAACAGAAGGACAGACACAGACAATATAAGCGTAGTTCCCAGCTAGAGTATAGTAGGTTCTGGACCAATTGCCTTTCGCAATTCCCAAAAAATACACGGCTGTTTAATACTGTTAAAGCATACTAATTACAAAGGGCCTCAACAATAAAGCCGGACCAAAGCCGGACCAAACTAGGAAGTTTACTTACCTTTGATGAAAGCGTCACTAATGGAGATATTCTGTCCTCCGTCCTCTGAGACCAGGTACTCTGACAGGGAAGAGAACAAATTCAACAACATGCCATTGTGGAACTGGCAAAGCACACAGGTTAAGTTCCTCATCATTTGGTAAACTATTGCAGACCAAAGTCAAATCTAACTAACATGTCTTTCAAGGCCTTTAAAGCTAGACATGAGAAACCAATCATTCAAGTGTAAAATGTGGAGATGGAGCGGTCTGTCCGGGTGTGTGTGTGTACCTTTCTGCTCCGTCGGGGGTGGGGGTACGTGAGGGTACTTGGACGGTTTCTTGATGTGGAAGTTCACATTGTCCTGCTCCACATTGAGGTTGATGGATGCAGCAGAATCACTGTCCACAGCTGAATGGAAACTGCTAACCGACGTTCTCTTACTCGGGCTGGATGAGTCTGTGGAGGGGTGGGGCAAAATATTACATTAGACAAGGGATGAAGTAATCAATTCTAGTTCAATGGTTTAAGACCCCCGCCAAACAATAAAAGGACCCAACAACCTATTATTTACTCATCATATAAAAACATACCGACATGAAGCCAGCTGCTGCAGTGCCTAGACAAACTGCCAAAGTCCCAAGGCATCAAGGGTTACTTACTGGGTGTGCTAGGCATGACATAGTCATTACTGGGTACTTACTGGGTGTGCTAGGCATGACA
>JACXGK010008909.1:6194-21361 GCA_016801125.1 Novumbra hubbsi | reverse complement strand
AAAATGTACCTCCAATTTTTTCTAAACCACACACCTGAACACTCGCCCGCTCACCTGTCTTACTGTCCAGCAGCTCCACGCAGTTACTGACATCTGGCACCCTTCCTTTGTGTGGGCCCTGAGGCTGGTGGCATGGAGAGAGGTCAGGGGTCAAGGGTCTCACGTGGGGCCTTAGGGGCACGAGCGAGGGGCATTCCGCAGCCAGCGTCGGGTTTTGCGGAACCGCGGGGCTTCTACCACTTGGGGTTAAGTGAGGCACTCCCCCGATGAAGCGCGGTAGCCTCTCCCGGCTGCGGTCCACGCTAGGTCTTGAGGCGGACGAGGACGGGCGGAGCTGGCTGTCCAGCGTGTAACAGCGCCGGCGGAACCCCGTGCCCATGATGTCGTGAGGCCCGGGAGGGGCAGGTCCGGAGGCACTCAGCGGGCTCTTCTCCCGGACCGGGCTGCGACGCAACTGGCCGTCAGGGAAAACGTCCTGCAAGCGACTAACGCTACCCGGTCCTTGACACGGGGACCTTGTTCCCCCGGTCGCCGTGGCAAAACTGGCCTTGTGGTGCCTCCCCGCTAGCCCCCTGTGGATGAGGTCGCCCGGGCCAATGGGGAAGGACATTGCGATGTTGCCGGTGGAGACTGGGCGTGGCCTGCGGCGGTGGGGGCGGGGACTCTGACTGGGTTCTGGGCTCGGTATGAGGGTATAAGGGTCGGGGGGGCAAGGGGAGAGGCAGCTGAACCGGGAGTCGTATGGGTCACACGCTTGGTAGAGAGGCAAGGTCTGGCTCGGAGGATTGTGGCGAAGCCCGTAGTCCGGTTCCAGGCCAGACTCCGCGGGCGGGAGACGTCTTTCGTTCTCCTGGTCAGAGAAGCTCTCCACGGGCGGCGTGGTGGGGGTGACCCTGCCAATGACTTTTGAACCCCTCTGGGCCTGCTCTCTCTCCACGTACTCCCTGGACCTCCTCAGAAGACTCTGGAGATTTACCTCCGGCCCCATCCCCACCTCCTCTTCCTCCCTCTTCTCCCGCTCCTCTTCTTCTACGGGCGTCTCTCTCCCCTCGGCACTGTGCCCGTTCAGGAGAACGGGGGTCTCTGTCAGAGGGGTTTCGGGGCGCACAGCTAATCGTAGCCCAACTACATGACCTCCGGAGGGTACCCCGTTGGAGTCGGTGACCAGGGTATAGCCGTTTACCGCCTCCATTCCACTTGCTGCTGGGGGTGGGGAACAGCGATGTGGCGAAGTCTGTGGATCCATTTTCAGCTCCTTCTCTGGTAACTTCTGAAGTAGTCACAGTCACAGAGTCATTATGTATCATTTTTACAAAGACACAGGCTTTTGGACAGAGGTGGTGCACTGAAAAGGAAATAGGAAGCTTTTCCGAAAGCACCATTATCATATTAACAGTTTTTTGATAAGATAATGCTAAGACAAAGTCAGTTCAGTGTGTTGGCTGTGTGCAGAATTGCTGCACACCCTCTACTTCCGACACTTGACATCCACTATACACAGAGTTGGCCAGTTCCTTTTCCCTTTTAAGGACAAACAGAGAAGAGACAATACATTTGGCTTGTTCAGCAAGTCAAACTTGTTCATGTCAGGTTGCTGTGAAGCTGAAGTGGAATCTGTGTCGTTAAAATAGCCCAACACCTTGTCACTGTTCATATGTTTAACAGTGTACTTCACGTCAAGAAAAAAACATGTGATAATAGCAATGTTGAGTTAATCAACTCACTAGTACTTAAGACTGGTTGTTTGGCTTGTACAGTCTTACATTACACATTCATTACATTACACATTCAACCATGACTGAAGATAATGTACCAGAGATGCCAGAAAGGTATTTTCCCACACAGATAGAATGTAGTATTCCTTTGGTAAGGAGTATAGGAACCCCTCTAAAAGTAAGGTAGTGTCATTACTTCCAAAAAACCAGACCCATTTAGAAAGGTTAAGTGGTTCATTTTATTATATAACTTCACTGACATGTTTGTTGATGACTATCGAACAATGATTTAGAATAATTACTTTAACCTCTTGCATCTGAACAGCTGTAATGAAAATGTGTCTGTGTGAGACTAACCTGAGCGTTGTCCAGGATGTTCTGAACCCGGGCCAGCAGGATGCTCCTGTTATTTGTCTGTGTCTCCATCTCCAGTTGGACAGCCCTCTGTCTGTACTGGACCATCTCCCTGCCCTGCTCCACAGTCAGCTGAGGAACCATACACACATTTAGACCGATTGACAAAAACAAAGTCCAACAGACACACATAGTCACACAGGTAGACAAAAACACAGTCCAACAGACACACACGGTCAGACAAATAGACAAAAACACTCTCAAACAGACCCACACACAGTCAGACAGGTAGACAAAAACAGTCCAACAGACACACGCAGTCAGACAGGTAGACAAAACCCAGTCCAAAAGACACACAGTCAGACAGGTAGACAAAAACACAGTCCAACAGACCCACACAGTCAGACAAAAACACAGTCCAACAGACACACACTGTCAGGCCAGTAGACAAAAACACAGTCCAACAGACACACACTGTCAGGCCGGTAGACAAAAACACAGTCCAACAGACACACTGTCAGGCCGGTAGACAAAAACACAGTCCAACAGACACACACTGTCAGGCCGGTAGACAAAAACACAGTCCAACAGACACACACTGTCAGGCCGGTAGACAAAAACACAGTCCAACAGACACACACTGTCAGGCCGGTAGACAAAAACACAGTCCAACAGACACACACAGACACAGAAGAAAGACATGCACATAGACAATAGACCTCAGGCCCCTGGGCTGTTTGCACTGATACCATCCAGAGACAGGCAATATGTCAGATAGACCTCAGGCCCCTGGGCTGTTTGCACTGATACCATCCAGAGACAGACAGAATGTCAGATAGACCTCAGGCCCCTGGGCTGTCATCATATGTTAAAAGACCGTCCTGTCCACAGTCTTACTCTCGCCATCTCCCACTCACACACACACACACATACACTTTCTCCAGAGGGTCTCTAGCTTACTCCTTCTGGATAACACAACAATCCAGACAGACACAAGCCCACTTCTCCCTCACAAACACTTCCTCTATATAGCTGCTCTAAGCAAACTCAATCAGGCAGTGTTGAACCTCCTGACTGACCTGAGTCACACTAGTTATTCTTCCAGGTCAATACTCTTCCCCTCCTGACTGTGGCCACTTTTACAATTCAGACTGATTCTAATGTTGATATTAAAGCTCTGTAACTTAACATTAAATACCAAATTCTATGTTTTCGAGGTGACTCTTTAAGACATGCTGATTACAAAATGGATAACCCAGATAGTATGTGTTTCTGTCTGGGTACCCCTCAGTGATACCATTGTAAATAAAATGAGGAATGGAACATTGCATTAGGTTACTATGCAACTAGAAATTAACAAAATACCAAACTCACGCACAAACACTCCTAGGAAACCATGCTATTGTCATGGGACAAAGTGTAGTCACAGCCTTAACAACAAACTGTACACAATGCTAGAGATAGGCATGCCTAGCTAGACTTAAACATGTATGTACTATTCTTATTCATTTCCCCCTAAATGGAAGGTTTACAATAATAAGCTGTTAGCAGGCCTATCTAAATTCAGGATTTAACAGGAAGGTTAGAATAACAACCTTTTAGCAGGCCTATAAATGTCTGTATTTGTCTTACTCAATAGCAGGTGTTTTTGTATATGTGAGCCCAGAAGAAACTTATGGTAAACCTTGTATTACTTAATGTTCCACACCTTGTATCTCCTTAGAGCAGGGGTGGGCAAATATTTTGGCTCGGGGGCCACATCAGGATTTTGAAATGAAATGGAGGGCCACATTTGTTTTTGTAATTTGTTAATCATAATTGATTTTGAGGCCAGAAAAGGGCATTCCGTGGGCCGGATGGGACAGCCTCGCGGGCCGCATTTGGCCCTCGGGCCGTAGTTTGCCCACCCCTGCCTTAGAGCCACCCTTGAATCTCCTTACCAGAGGGGACAGCACAGCCCGTCCATGGAAGTGGATGAAGGAGAGGGTATCAAGAGGGCCAGGCGGCAGGCAGTCTGTCTGTTTGACCTGGCTCTGCGGCTGTAGCCTGGCCATGCTCCGCAGACAGAAGTCCTCATAGCTTTGCATCTGCATTTCTGGGCTTCTGACTCCCAACTTGCTTTCTAACACAGTTAAAAGCATAGTCAGTCATACAACTGTAAATTACACAACAGCAGGGGCTATTTCACATGTTTCGGTGAAACAGCCTCTGTGTTTGCTGGTGAGACACACTTTTTATTAACAATTATTATTATTCAGGACCATTTAGCAAAATGTCTGGCCTAACACTGTAATCACCATGCTAACTACGTTTCTTCATCCCCTTGTGTGAAGTGTTGATAATCAGCAAACATGAAAACAAATATTTATTCCGGATGAATCGCATATATTTCTATTAAATAACAAAGTAGTATAGTTGTGGATAATTACCCCAAGCCGCAACATTTAAACATGAAAGTCACTTGAGTCCGTGTGTAATTGTCCCAGTATTTTAAATGGTTCTCCCAAAAAGAGAGGCACGTACAGCAGCAGAGAATTGCACTGTACTGCTATGTTATATTCCATTCATTACATGTCATTAAACACATTTTAGTCATGGAAACGAATCTAGCGAATACCTATATGATACATGGTAGCAGAGCATAGTCTGGCATTGTCTGGCTGGCAACAACACAGATTTTACATTTTGCGGCTTAGTATTTGACTTGTGAGCAAACCATGCTGTGCTCAGCTCCTGACTGACAGCGGATTGTAGCCATGCCTTACTCATTCTCTTACCCTGGTTTCTAACGTGACATCCACAATGATTTCTAATATCGTCTTTCTTCTGTCGTCGGACACAAATTAGTATCTCCTTGCGTCGTCTGTATTTTGGTTTCAGTTGTTAAAATAATGTTGGTATCGTAAATGTCTCCTTTCTATCTCCGGCTTGTCTCATCTGGTCCTCATCACCTCTTGCTTTTCCGGCTGAAACAGCGCCTCCTAGCAACATCTCTTAGACCCAGTCCCATTTTCATCGGGAGAACCCTTTTCTGAACAGTATTGACAAATAACTAGGGGCAAATCATGTAAAATGTCGGTAGTCAAAAAAGATTAAATTTTTATTCATGTAATAGATTTTAATCCAACTATAATGTTTATTAAACTAAAATACAATTACATTTCACCTGAAAATTAAATTTCCCATTGGAAAAAAGTCTCATCAGAATGTTTTATTTTGAAGGGGTGGGGCAAAGGCTGAAATTAGATAGAGAAGTAATGTTTCAATTATCTTCCAGAACTTCAATATATGCAAAACTGGAAAAACGATGGCTGGACACTGGCTATGACATGTCCTTTATTGTCAGTTAGTGTCTGCTGGTGAAACATCAAATACACTGTCAGCAGACTGAAACAAGAATTCTGAGATGGAACAAATACAGTTGCTGTAGCTATACATTCTTACACTGAAACCTGCCACACAAATGTATTGTGGTTCAAAACAGGTTTAAATAGACAAAAAACATTACACTGGCCCTTGACCTTGTGTGACATTCCTGTGTGTGTTTTATGGCCACAAGATGTCACCCTATATGCGTAAATTATGGTTGTGAGTACGAGAACAGAAAAAGAATACAACAAATGACAACAGCTCATGTTTTGAACTCATAGAGACAGTGTTACTAACAGGCTGTACAGAGTGTAATAGTGTCTTGTTTTCCTGCCGTAGAGCTGAAATAGGACTTTCCCTGGAAGTTGTTTTGGTCATTGTTCTTAAAAAAAAGACAAAATAAGCTGTTAAGGACAAAGACAATCTACTGTACCTGTCAAGATCTATACGTTTACGTTTAGATGTATAGCTAAACTTTTGAAACACCATTGCTTAGCCAACCAAATAATATAAATACATATGTTGAATATTAAATTAATTGACAGGGAAGATAGTTGTGCAATATCATGATACTTTAAAATTGAAAAAGAGGTGTGGTCTTTGGTAGTGTTCCTGAGCCCAGAAAAGGGCAAATAAATCTACAAAATAAGTACCTATACTCACAGGAGAAATACAAACTTTGTTAGCTGAGCTTCCTTCCTTTCTGATGTACCACTTTATTGTAGATTACAATGAGAAACGGTATACAATGCCAAGTGTATTTTGGCCTTTATTTAATGTGACACTTTAATTAGTTATCAAGTAAGCAACAGTCAAAGGGCTTCCAGGACAGGAAACAAGCCAAAGCAATGCACGGGCATGATAACCTGACCACAACCTCCAGCATGTTTGCACTGCAGCCATCTAAAACAGCAGTAATATTTACTAGAAATCATAAGGAGTCCTAAAGCAAGATGGCCTAACTTTTCTGTTTAAGGCCCAAATAGAGATTTTTAAGTTCAACGACCTGCACATATTAATATTTGATGTAAATTGTGTTTGTCAAAATCTATTTGCTGGCCACAAAATCAGTAATTGACACATGTATAGGTCAATAACCATTATGATGTACTTTGGATCAAGTTTAATAGAGGGTTTGAGTGCTTTTAATAACAACAAAAAAAACACATTTGGGCAGGATTGAATCGTATTTATGATTACGTTTGCAAATGTATATGCCATAATGACCTCCTGAACTGATGATATATTCATTTCTGAATACGAATGTGTCTGCCTACCAAGAGAATGTGATCCAGCTGAGCCTTGTAACCTTACAGATTTGTTAAGTTTATGTAGCTACAGTAGCAATGCACAATCGATACTGAGCAATAAAGTGCAAGCTAGCAGCACTAAAGCTTAGGGTAACCAGCTACGTAGCCAATATTTTTTCATGTTACTATGTACTCTGTGGTGGTGTTTAGAAAAATATGATATTCTTTAAAAAAACATTCAGGCCGGAGGGCACTCTGTCAATGGCAGGGCAGAAGGGCAGTGGCCTTCACCCACCATCACCCCTCCCTGTGCATTTCCCGCGTGAGCCCATGCAGTGATTCCATCTACAGAATTGTGTCTGATTTTAATGAAGTGCCACCTGAGAGATTATGGCCATCCAATATTGGTTTTTCGCATTGTCCCTTGCATACAGAGATTTCACCGGATTCTCTGAATCTTTTGATGATATTATGCACCGTAGATTATGAGATCCCCAAACTCTTTTCAATTTTAAGTTGAGATCATTTTTTTAATAATGTTTTAGAGTGGTGAACCCCTTCCCGTCCCCAGGTATTTTTGTTGCTCTTTTTGAAATGTGTTGCTGCCGTCAAATTCAAAGCGGCCATATATTTTTCAAGATACTATAAAATGTCTGAGTTTTAACATTTTAAATGTATTCTTTGTACTATTTTCTATTGAATACATGGTTAAAATGTTTTTCCCATCATTGCATTCTGTTTTTATTTACATTTTACGTAGTGTCACAACTTTATTGACCACAGTTGACACAATTTAATAAAGCAGTTGGTTAATGCCGTTTTAATATGCAAGGGATAGTTAGCTCTGCCCTAGCTAATTTTCTGCATGCAGCAGTTTAAGAGAACTGATGATGTTGTATTGCGCAAACCAGATTGCATCAACAATAACATGAAATAGAAATCCGAGCTCGTCCGCCTAACTAGGTGGTCATGCACAAATAATGCATTCTGATCATTATTTGCGTTGAGGACATTTAAAACTTGCATTACTATTGTTTTCTTTTGCAAATACAATGTGTAAACAGGTCCCCGGCTGCCACCAACCCGACAGGGGCGCTACAACCCTGACTTTTTTTCGCTTTGACAGCTGCCATATATGGACATTTTGACCAAAAAAGGATTGCGATTTGAATAGCGGGTAATTATTGCTTATGCTCCATGTGATGTCAGTTTGAGCAGTGGAAAATATTACAGTTCGAGTCAAGGAAAGGTCGAACGTTACTCTATAACACATTCGTACCATTTGCGGACCTGGTACCTATTCATATGGAACATTTTTGTATTATTCGGTGGATAACAGAACACTGAAAGACTTTCGTTCATCCAGAACAGCCTTTGGATTTGACCACCGGCGTCGCGGACTTCAGTCTTGGTAAAGTACACGTTAGCATAGCTAGCTTGACATGAATCCCACGTGCACGCAAACGATGTCTGGTTAACATTGTCTACTTTCTCTAACTTGTTGTATTGGATCAGCTATGTTCGGATATCGTAACTGCAAATATTGTTCTTAAATTTGCTAAAAACTATGAGACGAGAACTAAATAGCTCAACCTAGCGCATCATCCAATCCAGTAGATTTATTATGATTTATATTGCTGTTCTTAATGGCCTGTGCACCATGTTTTATACAAATGACCAAAACTGAAAAGATATGTGTCGGTCATTTAAGTGCACTGACAGTGAAACTAGCGAACTACATAAGTGTCCAAATTTGATTTAAATCTTGAACGGAACTTGCTTGCTACCTTACTGATTACGTACGACTTTGAATTTCACAGTGATCCCGCCTACTGTGTTTCCTCCGGTCTGTCTTTCAATGCCCTTCGATTGGTTCTTATGCCTGGTTTGAAACCATACGTCATTTTGTAGTATAATAATCTAAAGCAGTTTTGCGGCGAAGCTTTTGTTGTTTGAAATTGGAGAATGACACTTGCCTGATTCTTTGGCTGCACCTGTTGGGTCTAACTTTTGGCGCTACTTCCTGGTACCTGTGTGTGTATATATGTGTATATATGTGTATATATTTGCAAATCTCATCATAAACGGTTACATTGGTGTAATCATGTGACTGTTTTCTCTATCTTGATCCAAGAGTTTCCTTTGCGAAATGTATTATTGATGATACTTGAAGATGCAGTACGCAATTTCTGACCACTGGTTGTTGTAGAAGTACCACTGTCGAGCTAACATGTTTCCCTAACTTTGATTATGCAGATATGAAGAACATATTATACATCCATCCCAAAATGGGAGGTTTAAAAACTTATTTTCTTAATTCCAAAAGTCCCAGGCTGCATCTTTAACTTCTTACAGTCTTTAGTGCTGAACTGCTTATCCAGATTTGATATTTAATCCATCCACTCTCTAAGAATGCAATCAGTTCAACCCAGATCTGCATATGGTGTATACCATGCAGAATTCAAATGTTGAACGGTGTGCAACTTTTTGCATGCCCTCAGAAACCGAGGGTGGAATCCACCTTAAGACCCTATTTTTTCAGAAAGTTTAATGTGGAATACACTTCATTTGCATGTAACAGCCAAAGGATCTGCATGGACAGCCAGTAATGCAAATATAAAATTTTAGTAATTTGCTATTCAAAAATGATATTTTTCTTATTTCAGACTTGTAATCAATACAGTCTGTTTTTAATCAGTTTAAAAACTCTTAGTTGTAGAATTAATTGACTGCAATGTTTTGCGATCAGTCCAAACACAAATTTGGATTGATTGCATGTTCTTGGATTTTTAGGACCAGATTAGCACAACTCCCTGTTTTTGTCCCAGGTATTAATTACTCAAAGGTAGTCCTGATTTTCGAGACAATGGGGAAATATTGATCATGACCAGATCATGAATCTGTATATCTGAAATAGTCAAATGTGTTGTTAAATTGACAAAATCTGTGCAGTAGCACTCCTCAGATGTAATATACTATTCAGGTATAAGTGATTTGTAGTTTTGTAAAATATAAAAGCCTAGTCAATTTGTTTTATTGAGATTTGTAAGCAATTAAATAAAAATATCCCGTATGGCTACATTTGTGTATGTTATCTAATATTTGTATTTGTTCCCAGTGATTTATTTTATACTAAATAATAGCGGATCTTGCGCTTTGATTTCTTTCAGTTAATCTGTTATCTGATGGGACAGAGAAGTAGGTGTGGGATGCAGCAATTACTTTTTCCTCCAATAGATTCAAAGTGTGCGCCATGACTGACAGTAGCGGATCTGGTAGTGGGAGGAACAACTCAGCTGTGATCCTTCTGGCTTTGTTACGTCTGGGAAGCCATTTTGGAATTCTGCACGTAGTGCCTGAGAATCACACACAAACACACATACACACACTAACTGTCAGCTAGAAAACTTTTGTCCGTTCACTGGTAAATATTCTTCTGGGATCTGGTTTCAGATAGTCGGACGCACACACGACCGTTCCTTACCACGAATAAACGCGCTTCGAAGTTTGCGCATCTTCCAAGACTGAGATGTGTGGATGTTGTTCGACTGGATTACGCTCATAAGAATAACATAGATGGACTCTTATCTAACGGGCAAGTGGAACCTAAACGCGTTTTTGGCTTTTCATTTATAGAGATTTCAGTTTGATTAGAAATATACGTGCGTATTATTTTAGATTTTATAGTGCTTTTCTGGCTCCTTCAGAACTCCTTTTTGACAGTGAACCGAAAATTGGGCCTGGGTTGTTATATCACATAACTACACATTTTATATGAAAGTATCTATACGCTTTATATTACACTCGATATATTTACGGTGTAATGACATTAACGAACGCGACGTAGTGCATATGTTATTAACGCAACATTGTGGGTTCCCGGTGCATTGAATGGTGACTGCGTTATCTAAAATTACGGTCTAAAATTAGCATTGGGCTGAACAGGACTGAGCTCATGGGTCACCCGGACTTGTGTTAATATTTGTAGTTTTCCGTTTAGTGATTAAGCGGCCGCTCTTTTTCAACGAGCTGCTATTGCACACAATAAATCAAAATGCACATTTTGACAGTTCCCATAAAACACTTGTTCATAATCAACAATTCGGTGTCGTTACGATTTACCTAGCGCAAAGAACATTTTATGCGAGGAGCCAGTTAAGAGAAATAAAAAATAAAATATATGTACATGCATGCTGCAGGTGTGATACTTCAATTGACTGCGTGTGTGTACTTGTGCTGTTTCTCTGCAAGAGTTAATCTCTCTTGGGAGGGGGGGGGGGGATTCTGTGCTGTTTGTGTTCGGCCTGTCTCTAAAGCTGCTACATTAGAAATCGGTCTTTTGACGGATCAGATAAGCACTGGGAAAAAAAAAACGATGTCAAAAGATCTGTTGTGATTGGACACAAAGCCTATTAGTGGAGGAAAATCAGGATTGGGAAAATTATAAGAATTACATTTCTCTGCTCTTTTTCTGCTCTTTTTTTATTCCTACTTAATCTTACAACACCTGGATAGGTAGCGGTTCAGTCTGCAAACACAGAGATGAACGCTTGTCTCCATATGTTGTTATCTATACTTTGAGGATTTACCGTCACTCGGCCACCCCAACAAAAATGTTTTAAAGGATTAAACCACATGTAATTTGTCTGTTAATGTCACTGTCACTGGCCGGTAACCATTGGTTGTTGCAAACAACTGCTGCTGAGCAGGGGAAAAACCTTGGACAGCCCCAAAACGGCTTAAACTCACTTCCCAGGCAGGGTTTACTGTTGCCAGGCGCTAAGCCGGTAAAGATGACACAAAATGTATTGTGAGGATGATCTTTATTTTTATGTTGGTGACTCTGAATTAGTTATAGGATAGCAGGTCTATTATGTTTATTAAGTTCCCACCTCAGTTTTTCAATTTTATCGATTTTGTTTTGGACACACACATTGCTCAACAAAAATGTGATGCTAATCGTTATTTCATTCATCTTCTAAAGTTCGGTACCTCCGACGTCCAGAAGGATTGCCTGCCAAGGGCAGCCAGTCCAACCAACTAATCCTGGGAGAATCTCTGCCTGTGGCTTTTAATTCTTGTTTATTTATCCCTGTTTTGGGCCTTTGGATTTCCTAGTAGATTGGGTTTGTGGTTAAGAACACCGGCCAGCCTGCAGATTATAGAGATTACCATCTGCTCCCGGTATAGTAACTAGAGTTTGACTGACTTTGCTGCAGTGCCAGCATTGGGGAAGCATTTCGTTTAGGAATTTATGATGTGGGTAGTTGGCCTAACTAGTGTAGGGTTATCTTTGTCAGATGAATTATTACACCAACCCTGAAGTTGTAAATATACTAGGGGTTTTGGGGGATAGATCATGTGACAGAAATATTGTGGTTTTGAATCTCAGAGCAAACAGGATGAAAACCTGTCCTCTGTGCCCTTGAGCAAGGTTCTGAGCCATAATTGCTCCTGTAACTGAGTGTTACTAAAATGAGACCAGCTGAACTGCATAACCCATGTTGGAAATTTAACAGTTGTAAATGGCTGGTTAGAACAGGTTGCTTGGGGCCCAGCATTAAATCATTATATAATATACGTGAATATTTAGACTCCATTAGTTGATTTCCCTCTGTTTTGAATCGGCTAATAGACACTACTCTGTCAGGTTTCCCTACCTGCTTTTCTGCCCTAAGGGGATTGAACAGGTTTTTGGATTATTCACACCGGCCTTTTCATCTGGGTTATGTTCCTTTTGAGTATCTACATGGCTGTCACGCCTAGCATCCGGCATGGTGCCTATTCCCATACACGCAGAAACAAAATAATCAATGTAGCCAAATCGTGTTGCTGAACACCTCAGCCAGGTCCCAGAACAAGCCTCAGGCAGCTACCTGGCTGGGTGTGTCTGCCCCGGCATCTGGGAAGGGCCTATCACTCCAGCTCTACGCTTCCTACACCCTCTAAAGACATTGCACGCTATCCCCAGGCCGTCTGCTGTTGGACTGGGTCATAGAACGTTGGTATTGTCTCTTGTATCCACCGGTCCCGACCGGAGGAAGAGGACGGCAATTCATTCTCCAGCCCCAGCGCCTGCCTTCGCCAACAGGCCGCTGCCAGAATGCAGGGGACTGAGGTTTGCCACGTCTTCTAACAGAACAGAGAGTTAGTATGGCAGGCTATGGAAGGGGATAACGTGGAACAGCTCTCATGGCTCTCCGTGCCTGCCGGGGCTCTCAGCCCCTCCCAGAGCGGTTACTGCTGCCTGGGTTTAGTTGGAGTGCAGCCGAGTGGATTGTTTGTAACGTGGGCTCGTGTTGTTGAGGCACCAGGGAGATTGGATAATATTCGGTTGAAAGGTGCAGTATGGGTGTGCCGTGTGTGTAGGCTAAATAAGTGCTTTTTTGTATGCTATGGCCTCGAGGGAAAGTAAAAGACCCTTGAGCTTGAACAAAACAACTGGATTTATACATTTGCGGTGTCGACTTCGAGACAGGCTGAACAATTCAGTGTGTGTGTTTGTGTGAAATTCCTGCCTTTGCGTGTGGTAAAATGATAATCCCTCGTACCTCGTGCCTTAGCCTTAAAGAGCCCTCTCTCCCTTGCGTCTTGACTCTTGCAGTCTAACCGAAGAATGACCATGGATTTTTCTCGCCTGCACACATACACCCCGCCACAGTGTGCTCCGGAGAACACCGGCTATACCTACTCCCTCAGGTGAGAACGCTGCATCCTACTGCTTTCCCTGTGAAGAACCATCCCATTGATTGTAATGGACGTTTCAGATCTATTACAGGAACATTCGTTGGGTTTATCATTTCTTGTCCATTGTAATTGATTCAAACCAATTGCGGGTGTTTCTTTACTTTAATTGTAATGGCCTTGCTTGTTCGTTACTCTTTCCATCTGAAAGTTTGGTTGGTTATCTTAGCTATTATCCGGTCAAAACCTCCAAAAAGTGTGTGGTTGTGCGTTATTGAAAGTGATCATATATAAATACAAAGTGTGTACAATGTGTGTTGGTCAACCCATTCACTCTGCTTCCAAGAAGGAAAGGTTTCTGCCCCCTCAAATGATCCATAGGTTATTTGTCATTCACCTTGTATAGTTCTGTGTTGGGTAGTACCCAAATGAGTTAACATTGCATTCAGAAGTCTCATTGAACCAGTTCCCTCCTCTCTTACTCAAGTGGTACACATTCCACAGGAGCTTTTATTTAGCAACAGTTGAATAGTTGGTCAAGAGCAGATGTAAAGGTTGTAATTTTTTACTTTAAGGTGCCTTCATGTACGATTTCTACTCTAATAGAATAAAACAAATAGATATTTAAATATAAATGATCGGCATCCTCTTTAATGTTTTATATTGTTTTTCCATACAATCATTCGGAGTGCTTGAGAAATTACCAATTTAAACTTTCTTTGTGGTCTTTCTCAGTTTGCATTAACTTTACTATCCCTCCACCGTAAACCACACTGGACAAACTAATACTATTCCGATCTTGTTCCATAATGGAAGTGGTAGAGACAAGTTGTGTTATTGTTAAAAAATCAGGTGTGTAAAGCTATAGGCAGGATTCGTCACCAACCGCATTTAAAGCTGACTTGTACTTCTAGCTAAATACATGAAAGTAATGAAAATATCTTTCGGTTCATGTGTTATGGAAGTTTGTTTTAATAAATTCCAGAGTTACTCACCAGAACAACCCTAGGGGTTGTGGTTGTTGATTATTCAGCCAATGACTCAGTGTGGTTCAGGCTCTCTGCTTGTTATAGAGGGAACAACAAAATGGAGTAGAATGGCATCAACATCATACAGTCTTTGGAGGGTTAGTTTCAAATAAATTTATTGGCATTACTTTATTCACAATGTATTGGCATGATCATTTCACAATAGAATATCTATATTTTGTAGAGGCAAGGTGGCCTCATGGTTTAGCTATGTGTCTAGTGTCTGAATGGTCCCTGGTTCTTATCTACCTACTGCCTTGGTGTAAGCTATGTCATTCTGTCCCGGAGCAAGACGGTTAACCTTAATGACTCCTCCTCCCCGTAACATTCCTCCCAGGTCGTTGCTGTACATAGGAATTGGTTCTTAAATGAATTTACCTGGTTAAATATCAGTAACATTTAAAAAAAGATATATATATTCTATATGATGTTAAGGAACAAAATGATAATGATTATTATGCTAGGCCTAGAAAGAAGAATTGGAATTGAATTCTGCTGGATCGCTCCTTTAGGGGGGAATATGAGAGAAAACAAGTCAGTCCAACTTTCTAAATGGTGGTCTGTTGCCGACACACTATAACTCCTGACTTTCTAAATGCTGGTCTGTTGCTGACCCACTATAACTCCTGACTTTCTAAATGCTGGTCTGTTGCTGACCCACTATAACTCCTGACTTTCTAAATGCTGGTCTGTTGCTGACCCACTATAACTCCTGACTTTCTAAATGCTGGTCTGTTGCTGACCCACTATAACTCCTGACTTTCTAA
>JACXGK010008908.1:0-21159 GCA_016801125.1 Novumbra hubbsi | reverse complement strand
TCACGGTTTGTCCTCTGTTTAACTCACATTTCAAGCGAATGCTCTACTTGTTTTCTGTATATCGTTTTTATGTTAGTTAGTCCTTTCATTTTACGTGTACAGTCCGTGTAGTTTGTATTTGTCTTGTTTTGGGATTAAATACACCTTTTGTTTGAAAGTATGTCTGCATATGGTTCCGCCACACTACAACACCGTGACATAAATGCATGAATCAAAAGAATAATTTAATGTGTCTTTTTGTTGGTGGAAAAACTGATTTGTGGTGACCGCTCCTCCTGTTGGGTGATTCAACGTCAATGGGTCCACTATATCTGGTGGAATCGGCAGGTGGCATGGCGCTCTTACTTTTTAAATGGTGGCCACATTACATTTAATTTGTTCCCTTGTTTGTGGGTCAGGATAGGGGGTCATCCGGTAACGCAGACACGGGTGCCCTCTGTCCCCAAGCAGCAGGCCATCAAAATGCCTTTGGAAAGATAGAAATTGTCACAGAACAGGATTGTTGCGGGTACAGGTAAGGTACTGTGGAATATTTTATTAAAGATTAGATGTGTGGTGGGCTATTATAAACAGACCGTGCCTGTGGGGATAAACTCAGAGATAGCAAGGCTGGGGTGATAAAATGCTAATTACTTCATTCCAGGAGTAGGACCATAAGTCAAGAGATCAAGGCAAGGACACTGAATAGGGGGACAGGTTTATTGGCTGTTGGCTTAACACCCACTGATACGGACAAAGAAGAAGAAGAGGAAGAGTAAACACAAGCTAGCAGAGGTGTCCAGGCAGATCTCCTGGCGCCAGGCTACCCCCTCAACTGTCTTCCTCGTCTGCCTCCGATGTCACCAGATGGCCCCACAGACAGTGAGGGGGTCTGCAAGAAGGGACACGCCCACCCAGGAAGTACTCTCAACAATTTCTATGCAATGACTGGGTGGGGGAGGGGCTATATAAAACTGTGTCCAGGTAAAAGAGAGTCAGATCTGTTTCTGATTTACGGCGGAGACTGATCTCCGGATAATTATCTGAAATAAAGGTGTTTACTTTGGAAAGACTTGACTGTGTGGACATTATCTGATTCGGACTCGGGGGAAGTAATTTGAACTCTACAGTAAATGCATGTTCGTTTTTTGTGCGTTCTGCTCTATCTTGTCCTCATTGCTAGGTCTCTATTGGGAACTCCTACCTTTGATCCCCAGCAAATCCGCAGTGGGTCCGTCAGGATTTAAACTTGTCAATGCTGTTCGGAATTGACAAGTGGAGACATACCATTGTTTTGTCCTCTGTGTGTATTTTGTATTTGTTGTAAACCAATTCCTCATTTTGTTATTCAGTGCACCAGTCCAAATCCAGCGTGTAGTTAGCCCAGGGGAGGACAAGGTAGGCGGGTAAGATGCCCTTGGGCCTACATTACATCACGCAGGTTGTGCACTTTGTATATATACAGTAGGTTAGTGAAAAACTGGTGCCACTTACTGTATGTTTGGGATTAGGCTAGGAGGGATTAGTAAGGTATAGAGATTCATGTATATAGGAATAGATAGCGGTTTATACTTTGTTCATTCTTTTGGCATCTGTGCTATCGTCCTCCCCATAGTATTTCTGTCTGTTCCGTGTAGTCGTTGTTTTTGTAATATCCTGTGCGGTCATAATAAACCTTTGTGATCCCAGTTACGTGGTTGTTGGAAATGTATTGACCGGCACATCACACAATACTGTTCCATTAACAGGGGCAACACTTTCTTATGGATCCATCCCTTTCATATCACTAGAACAAGAAAGGAGTCGTAATAAGGATTATGTGGGGAATATAGGGTTGTGGTTCTCTTACCTGGTTCAAATATCTGACCAAGAGAGGATTTCTGAAAAATATGGCCAAGGCCACCTGCCCTCCATACTAATCACCGTTGAATGGTGATCACAAGGATTTTACGCCATTTCACACAAATGATTCAGTGGCTGGGGCATCAGCCATGCTAATTTCACCATTACAATTCTTCATGCAGATAAAGCTGATAGCTTTTTACCTCAACAAGAAATAATGTCATGTTTTAATATTGGGAAATCTTGAGTGACAAGATCTCGTTACACCCCTAGTTGTCTGTGACTATTATTTCATACATTCGTAGTTCTATAGAATCCTCTTTACAACAATGCTTCCAAACTAAAAGAGACAATGAGATACAAAACATACTACTATATGCTCTTTTCTTAACAGCAAGGGTGCATCTTAAAATTACCATTGTTTAATTGGGCTATTAAAGAATTGTTTCACTTGATGCCAAGGGGCTTTACCTGCTGGCGATAAGAAGTGACCTCTGGGCATTCAGGCAAAAGAGCATTTTTGAGGTCTGGCACTGATGTTGGACGAGAAGGCCTAGCTCACAATTGAAGTTCAAATTTATGTCAAATACAGTTGTCAGGTCCCCCTCTGGGGACGTGCCCCCTCCTCGCTTGGGCAGGGTCTGGCATTCGACGGCATCGACTTCCTAGCTGCCACTGTTCCCCTGCCCCCACCTTTTGTGTGGATTGTTTGTAATGTCCCATGTCCTCACAAACGCACCCCCCAGTGATTGCGCACCTGTTGCTCGTTGTCTGTGTATAAGTTTGCCAGTTTATGTCCTGTTCAGTGTGTGTTGTTGTTCCTTGTGGACAAGGGCCAATTTTGACTACATGTTAGTAGTACACTGATAAAGTTGTTCACTACATTACAGTGATCTTTTGTCTTGGTCTAAGAATAAACACGACCAGTTTTTGACTCCTGCAACTTGGACCATTGTTTATACGCACTCGTCACAACAGTGGTTAGGGTTATTTGATCCCCTGATTTTGTACGTTTGCCTACTGACAAATAAAATATCCGGCAATAATTTTAATGGTAGGTGTATTTGAACATTGAGAGACGGAATAACAACAAAAAAAATCCAGAAAACTATATAAAATCAGCAGGGGTTCAAATATTTTTATCCTCCACTGTATGTTCAGAGGATTTGAGTTCAGGGCTCTGTGCAGGCCTTTTGATGTCTTTATGGACCCCGCTTTGTGCACATGGTCACAGTCAACAACAGACTGTTGCCACGAAGTTGGAAGCACCCAGAGGGATAAAATGTATTTGTATCCTTAAGCATTCGATTACCCTTCACTGGAACTACGAGGTTCAAACCATGAAACACGGCTCCAGACCATTTTTCCTCCTCCACCAAACTTTTCTTTAGTCACTAGGCATTCCGGTAGGTAGCACTCTCCTGGCATCCACCAGACCAAGATTTGTTCTTCAGACATTCAGAAAGTGAATCATGATTAATCACTCCAGAGAACACATTTTTACCTGCTCCAGAGTCCAATGGCGATGTGCTTTACACCATTTCCAGCCAAAGCTTGGCACTGTACATGTTGATGTGAGGTTTGCATTCAGCTGTTCGACCGTTGAAACCTATTTTGTGAACCTCCCAATGCAAAGATTATGCTGATGTCGCTTCCAGAGGCAGGTTGGAACGCATGCACACCATATCTTAAACACGCATTGTAACATCAAATCTCCATCTGTTAAACACAAGCATTTTGTTATAAGACATCACCCAGGAAGTGGAAGTCCCACCCTGAGGCAGGAGGGAACTCCGCCCCTGAGGCTGGATGGGGTGCCGGAGCAGGAGGAAACTGCCCCCGAGGCAGGACAGGGTGCCGGAGCAGATGAGGGTGACTCCACCCCAGAAGCACGACGGGGCGCCTGAGCGGAGGTGAGACCACTCCAGAGGTGGTGGCGGCAGCTGTTTGTTATCCCACCCCCCATTAAACCACTCTGGGGGCAGTGGCAGTAACGTCTCGTCGTCCCACCCTTCCAAAAGTGGCACAGGAGGGAGAGGGACAGGGGCTGGCTCAGGAGTGGGAGAGGGACAGGCGCTAGAGGGACAGGGGCTGGAGGGACAGGCGCTGAGGGCACAGGAAGGGGGACCGGGACTGGCGCTAGGGACACAGGGCAAGTGACCAGTGGGCAGGTACGGGAGACCTGCCTGGGTGGTATCAATGTTGCCACTTCTTTCGAAAACCTAGGCCTCAACTACTCCCTCCACATTTGCAGATGGCATTGGAAGGTCTCCACGTACTCCCTTTATACCGCTGCAGGTTCCGGGTCGGAGTAGCGCCAGCCATGCCCTCCACCACCTGGCCTGCTCCTCTAGAGACTGGTGAAAAAACCCTCAGGAGGCCAATGATCCTCCGGGATTGGAGGCAGAAGTGCATCTTCCTCCTTCACCTGTTCCCTGGTCTGCAATGCCTGAGGAATGAGCCCCAACGAGTTGGGCGACAGGAGCCCCTCGTTGTCTTCTTCCTCTGACGATTGTTGGCACATCTGCCTTGAAGGCTGGAGGGTCTCCATCCTGCCAACCACCCAAAGGCCCCCACAGCCCCATCCCAAAAATGTTTTGGGTATTCTTCCTGGCTGGTTGCTGAGCCTGCCTCCAGAAACGCTGACTTTGCTTCTGCCGGAGTCGCCGCCGCTCTGGATCCTGGGCTGAATCCAGGGCTAGACCACAGAGGCACTTTTCCCCAAAGTTCCTCTGTGGTCCAGCTCCGTTTCATCCTGGTTTGGTTGTTTATTCTGTCACAGTTTTGGTGAGGCAGGACATGAGGCGCAGAGTACATGCTTTTAATTGTATTTCTTCTTTCCAACTCAAAAAAGACAGAAAACAAAAGGAGAGGCAAAACCGGAACAGAGCTACGCAAAGATACTGACACAAACAATAAATGACCAAACTAACAAACAAATGGGCAACTGAAATAGGATCCCCAATTAAAGACAACTCTTCATAGCTGCCTCTAATTGGGGAGAACAAACCTGGCTATGCGGAGATGCCTAAAGCTGACAGGTCCTGAACCTAGGCACGTAGAAATGGCCAGAGGCCCCCAGCCAGGACCTTACAGCATGGATTAGAATGGGTTGAAGTTTCAGAATTTTGATCAACAATTGCTGAAAAACTTTGCATCCTTGGTTTGAAGGAGGTTGCAGAAGACTAAATATTAACATAACAAATATAAATAAGTATATTAAATCTAACAAGAACAGACATGAAGCGAAAAATGCATTGAATTCATTATGTGAAGGCATGGACAGTGAACTCTTAAGGTACTTTTTTGTTTTACAACACTTTTGTTTTTAAACTATACACTGTCTATGGGCTTGAGGTTTAGACTTTAAGGTTCAGCTTTAATTTGACAGTAAATTTAATTATATCAAATGAACTATTTAAGAATCACTGCATGTTAAGCAAAACTACATTGTCTTTATAAATGTTTTCACAAATGTTCTCACTTTGAGATGACATACTGTTGTGTTCTTGCAACACTTTTCATCAATAGTGTATTTGATTCTCGTAAGCAACCCTGTTTTTCAAAAACATACAGCAAATTAGGTCTTGAAGGATTACTATCTGGTTAGAGCGTCCCTCATGCATTATATTCCCTTGCGTGTGATTAGTGAAGAGCGTGTGTGTTCCTGTTGTGGTGTTATGCCATCGCACAATGACTTCTACATGTCTAATGCACATATCATAATGACTAAGCATTTCTTTCTTCTGAATTGAACAATAATCCCCTTTTCAATAGAGTTTTGTGATTTCCTTATTTGAACTTCATCTTTCACATTGGTAATATTAAACACTTGTTCCAAGCCATTATTACTGTCACTTGGGAAGTTACCTTTTATTTGAATTATTAGTGATGGAGCCCTATGGGGTCGTTTATTAGATTGCATGTTGTTCCTATGAGATTTAAAAAACGTAGAACAAATTAATTATACAAACTAGAACCTGCACTTTGTTGCCTAGGGAGTAGATCATTTATTTTCCAATTGACCCTTAGCACTGCACTGTCAATGAAAATGATGACTACACTAGGAAACACTAGTCCTGACATTTTCCGAACCTCTACTGATATAGGCAGAGAGAGTGGGGAGCCCAGTAGAACACAATATTAAAAAGCAGCCAGAGCTAATTAAAAATACCTTGCAGTTAGCCAAGGACAGTTGAGCAACAGTATTGGTCTGAATGTGGCCCAATGATTTTACATAATTGCTTCTGTTTCCCCCCGGTTCTATTTTTAATATCTTGGTCAATTGAAACATACAAATTCCTGAATATATATATATATATATTAAAAATAACATTTAGGAGGATAAAATGTTCTCCAACATGTTGAACGGTTCGCGCATTTCTGGTAGTGGATATCGGTTGCTGTCTTCTGTTCTGATATAATAGTCTTCAGTGTGTAATTGATGCAATCTGCTTTTGTGAAATTATCTTTTAAACAGTTGCTTGGTAAACATTCTTGAATGCTTTGTGTCATTGTCTTGTTGGTCTTTGACTCATGGTTTCCCATAGCATTTATGGTTCTGTGGATGATTTGACCAGGCCCAGTGGAAAAGCAGAACCAGATCTTGACATCCACACCACCATGCTTGACTGTTGGGATAAGATTATTTAATTTTTCTTCTTCATATTTTGACCAAGAAGGTACATTTTGTACACATCTGGACTTCCAGAAACCTTCAGGTGGTTTCTGACAAGGTTATGTTTGCTGTTTAATGCTCTTCATTTGTAAATGATATACTTCACAGTGAATTGTTTTTGAGATGGTTGTGTAGCCTTCCCCAGAATGATTTGCTCCTCTGAGATCTCTTTTCCTCAAAGCATGGTGTGTTTTGCATTGACCTGTAAAGGTAACACCAAATTAGTATTTTGTCTCCTTTTGTCAGTCCCATCCAAATTCTGTCCTATTATTTCAGCAGTGAATTAAATCTGGGGTTCTCAGCAGAAAGTGATATGCTGTTTGGAATAGAAGTGTAACTGTATGCTTAGTGTATGATGGATGTGTGTCATTGCCACACGTTCAGAATGCCCCAGGTCCAGACATACTAAATACAGATCATGGACATCTATAGTTCAGGCCTGTTCATGGCTAGTTCAGATGGATTTAATATAGATCAATGAAATACCTCATATAGACAACCTTAGTCTTTGGTCAAGCAGCCTTCACTGTGGAGTAGCTATTAAACTTAAATGATTCAGGGTCAAAGTAAAACAGTTTGAATAAGTAGTATATTGCAAACTTAGTGTTGTCACTAGTCACAATGTAAACGTTTAACTTTAGCTGCATAAAGATAAACATTACGAATAGAGCAAGTATTAATCATCTAAGTTCACATTGCCCTAGTTTTCAGGGATATCGGAGTATTGTTGAGAACCAAGTAGGTAATAAAAGGTTTATACTATCACTTTTATCATATATAACACCAGTGGGTGGGACTTAGGGTTTGGTGGGCTGGACG
The DNA here is from genome assembly GCA_016801125.1 of Novumbra hubbsi. NCBI lineage: Eukaryota > Metazoa > Chordata > Actinopteri > Esociformes > Umbridae > Novumbra > Novumbra hubbsi. The sequence continues at coordinate 13,841 of JACXGK010008908.1, read as the reverse complement.
TCCGGTGTAACGAATTTCCTGTGTGAAGTATGCTTGAGGTTGGACTTCCTGTATGGCGTGTGTTAGGGCGGACCTTCCGGTATGTCATATGCATGTCCAGGGAATTACATATGGCAGGGGTGTGTGGTTTGTAATTTATGGTTTCTTTGTTGTGTTAGATATGTAACAATGTGGCTCCAGGGGTCAAGCTAGTTAGATCCCCAGACATTTAATGTTACAATAAGCATCAATAAGTTTGATGTTTCACAATAGGGAGCCAGGATGTCTCACCTGTCAAATTAAACCACAAGTCCAGCCCACAACGGTCAACAATAATAAAAGTGACAGTAAACCCTACATTAACTACTCAGAAAGATTTTCACTACTTTCTTTTCCTTAAAACTGGAAATAGTTGAGCATCACTCTATAAGCAATTCACATATTATTTTGGGTTTGATTTAGCCTTGAAGACCATGACGGCATGTTGTTTCATTAAGTCTTGACTTAGAGATCTATTTATTTGATAGCTGCAACAAACACTTTCAGCTGAAGTAATAATATAACCATATATGCTTGGCTTGCCCCAACTTCTAATACATGTATTAGACTTGTTGAACAACTGGGCTAAAGAAAATAAAGGGAACACATCACACATCGGGTCTTAATGAAAATATATTATGGCGGACCTGTCAATTCTGGTGTTCTCTGGTGAATGCCTATCAAGCTGCACATGCTGGGCTGTGAACACAGGTCCCACTAAAGGACGTTGGGCCCTCATACCCCACTCGTGGAGCCTATTTCTGACAGTTTGCTCCGAAACACCAGTAGTCCGCTGGAGGACATTTTGTAGGGCTCTGAAAATGCTCCTACTGTTCCTCCTCACACAACAAAGAAAGCGTAAATTACCAAATAAGCAGATTCTCGTCCAGCTGCTGTTTTAATACCCATCTACGGCACATGAATTTAACTAAATTTTCCTGAACATTCTTTTGATATAAAATACAATTTTGTCAAACAAGATTTTTGTAACCCTTAACAAGTAATGTCAGGGCCCAAAACACCCTTATTTTTTTGTACAAGTGCCCTTTTTTTTCTCTAATTAATGTGATTGTTAAATACACGTCTTTCCCTGTAAAAGTTATTGCGTTCATTAAAATTTTATAATATGTAATGAACAACAGTACACCTACTAAAATCTAAATATTATAAACTTAAGAATTTTGCACCGACTGGAGAATTGCTGAAAATAAATGCAGGCATTATGTTACTTTGTGGTGGGTAGGAGTGCTTCTTTTATGAATCCAATTGAAGTGGCACGGTCAACGTGTAATCGCACTAGTGTCTTTAATGATAATCATCCTTTTGAGTGCATAGCATTCTGCCCTGTGTGAGTAAAGGGAACACTTTTTCAGAAATGTTACCTGATCACAGATAATGACATTAGAAACAATTTATTTGGATCACATCAGTTTCCTGCAAATTTTCCATATCCAAAACTAATTTTGTCTGGGTCGTCAAACCATAAAGGTTTTTAATTTAGAAAGTACTTAACAAACTATAACGTTAATGCAGATTAGTTTTCTTTTTTTTTTTACTTAATATGTATGGTTTGTCAATCGATACTTACCTTTTTAAAAAGAAAATAATTAATAGTTAATTGTTAAAAACAAATCTTCACTACATTCTGTTATTAAAAGCATCAAATGGTTTTGGACGTAACTGAATACGGAAAAATATACTTTACAAACAAAATCTACATTATATGTTGAAAATTGGATATTAGGACATAAAGTAATAGCATATTGAGTGTTTACATTTCTGTGTTTACGGTGAGTTTTTACATTTCTAAGTGACAAATCAACTTGAAATATGCGAATGTTTTATTATCTCTAATCACACTCAATCAATCACAATGGTTTAGACATTCAGTTAATCAGCATGTATGCATATTATCTTTTTTTGTTTTCACACCCTTTATTTTATACCAATCCATGTGTAGTTGTATAATGAGGATGCTGACGTCTTATGCTTTAAGTGGCTGTCTGAGAAAGGACAGTTGACTACTACGATGTCTGAAATGGGATACATTCAGAAATCCAGTGTGGTGTCAATCTGGTGAGAGAATGCCAGTCTGGTGAGAGTGAAACGAACAGCTAAGACAAGAAGCTTGGCACAAAAAGGGTGCCAGGTAAGTAATTCATAGAGAACTATACAAAGCATTTGTACATTGGAATATGGCTGATCCATTGCAGGTACTATTAATTTGTTGGTTGTTGGGGATGTTATCTTAGACAAGTTAAAACATTTACATAAGAAAATTCTGCATTTATATCAGTATACAATTTTTTTTACAGGAACATGGAGCTAAACAAAACAACCCGAAACACAGTAACAGAATTCATCATTACAGGATTTGATGATGTGCAACACCAGAAGCTAGTTGGAACAGCCATTCTATTCATCCTCCTTCTCATTCTGTTGGGATGCATATCCAACATTTGTATCATAGCTCATAACAAGCCTCTGCATACTCCCATGTATTTTTTCATTTGTTTGCTGGCCATGGTGGACATAGTGTACACCAGCGGTATTAGTGTTACAATGCTTAATGTGCTCCTTGGTGAGGAGCGAAGAGTGCCTTATGGGCCCTGCATGTTTCAGTGCTTCCTATTTAATTTAGGTAGTTCTATGGAGCCCTTCACTATTGCTCTGATGGCTTATGATCGTCTTATTGCAATCGTACATCCTCTTCGCTATCCGACCATATTAAATAGGACAAAAGTATGTGTACTTATTATTGCCACATGGGCAGTAGGCTGCTTATTTGCTGGTTTGTTTACTGGCTTTCTGAACAATCTGCCCTACTGTGCCTCAAATAAACTAGCATACAGCTTTTGTGAGTATGCAGCCTTAGTTAGAGCAGCATGTGTGGAGCCTACAAATTATTTTACACTGATTTCTTCTGTGGGGACTTCTATTTTATGGATTAATTTTGGCCTTATCTTTTTCTCATACATAAGGATAGTTTATGAAGTGTTTAAAATGTCCTCCTCCAAAGACAGGAGGAAAACATTTAGCACTTGTCTATCTCACATAATTGTAGTGTTTAGTTTTTTTATTCCCAAGATACTGCTTGTTTTCATCACCAGATTTGGTTTGGTTCTCACTCTCACTCAAAGAAATGGACTTATTATTGGCTCTACCCTGGGGCCCTCTCTTATCAACCCATTTGTGTATGGTCTCAAAACCAAGGAAATCCGAGGGCGTTTGAATAATATCTTCAGTAAATTTAAAATTACCCCAAATATGTAACTGTAAATGTATCAAAGAATAGTCTTGCGTGTCCTCCAACCTGAGCTAAAACTTCAGTCATTGATATTCATGTAATCACACCATACTTCAGGTTTTTACCGTGAATCACAGCGTATCATGTTTTTGTAAATTATTTATGTTGGTTCACTAATCAGTAAAAAATTTATTGGGATGACTGGTCATTACTATTATTGTAAAATATATGTAAAGCTGAAATTAAGATGTACAATGGATTGTATAGTGTTATGTTTGAATATTCTTTGATCACCATGCTGTTTTTTTAATAGCATTGGTGTGAAGTGTAAACTCAACATATACGTGTAACATTTTTTAAATAGGACTACTTAATCTCTACCCTATACAAAGATATTGATTAGTCAGCCCCAAGAGCCTGGGTCACCTCTACATTTTATTTTTTCTGCATGTTTCCTGAGTTGTACGTAGCCACTATGCATATTTTATTGTTATTATTATTTTTGTATCTTATTTTTTCCTCTTTGGGGTGTTGGAATATGTATAAACCCATCGTGAGAACTATCAATGTACAGAGATTTATAAAATACATTTAACTGTTTGAAAATCACTTTGTTATATAATGTTTCCAACATTACCCTTCTACCCATTTACTTTACAATGGGTCTGAAGTCAATACAAAACAAATATTTAAAAATGAAAAACATATTGTTTTAGTTCAATTAGGCTATACCCACAATTTAAGACATGCAAATTCAGCTTGAAATTGTTCTAAAAAGCTTCTCTTGCTTATGAATAGTGCAATTCCACTGTTCACATATGATGTATATCCTGGTTGTAGTGAGGTGCAGAACCAAATGCAGACATTGTATAAAGAAAAGGTGATTTAATCCAACAAACAAGACAAACTCTACACGAACAGTAACGTCAAATGAAAGGTGCTAAATGATGTAGCAAACAAACATATACAACCAACAAGAAACGTGTAGCGTATTTACTGAATATTGGAATTAAACAAAGGACAAACCGTGAAGCTGTGTATTACAAACAAAAAACCACACCGTGTGTGGTGAAAACCCTAACCTAAGTAGGCTCCCCAATCAGAGTCAACTGAATGCAGCTGCTCTGACTGGGGAGCCCACAGCGGCATGAAGAAGGCTAGAGGCCTCTCCATGGATCATGCTCTGAAACGGCCAGGGGCGGCAGCCAGGGCATGACAATGTCTCTCAGATGCTCAGGAATTGAGCAGCACAAACCTTAAAGTAAAGTTGACCAATTATTCCACCATAATCATGTTCTATATACAATCATTTTAAAATTGTTTGTTGTAGAAACAAACTGATTTCCACACAGGAATAGCTCAATTATGCTTTTCACAGACAATATATAATATACATAGCTGGGCACAGTTAATCAAAAAGTTAACTTAGGTAACCGTTAATCTTTTTAATTGTTACTAATTACTAGTTACTAACTGATGTTGTTTTATATAAAAAATAATGTTTTATGCACTAAAACATCCAACAAAGTGCAAAAAATCTTAAATAAGTCTTTTTGGGTAACATCAAGACAAGGCAACGGAAAGTAATATTAAAGTTACTCAATGAACTTATTACAATCAATAGCCAATCTTTTTCACAGACACTAGAGAGCCATTCTTTCTTGGCCAATCATAGATGATGTTTACAACCTACAAACAGCTACTTGCTTGTAATTTGAGGGTTCCCAGTTTTTTTTACTCTAGACATTCATACTAAAGCCTTAAGACTAGCGCACAATCTTAATGCTGAGAAATACATTTTTAAATTTTGGACTTCAATATGCATTAATACGTTTTCAGCACAGCAAGTATTGGATTTGGTATCGTTCCCAACTCTGAACGGAAGCAAAAATTGGCTTGGACTATAAATTAATATATTTTTATGAAATGTTTGGGTTAACAGACGTAAAATTTTACGGAAGATAATTAGTCCGATTATGATTTTCACAAATAACCTAAACGGAAATGTAATCTTTGTTAATTAATCACTAATCATACAGCCATTAAGCATTCGTTTATTAGAAGAAATCACAATTCTTGATCAGCCTGTACATTTTGCCTAAACTGTGGACAAATGCAAAAATAACAGCAAATTAGGTTCGGTTGCAGAACAGTGGGCATCTTAGGAGGTATATTTTTGTGTTAAAGGGGACAGTGGGAGCCCTATTCATTTCGAAATGACAGTACGTTTTGTACATTGTGCTGAAAAGAAAAATCATTATAAAAATAAAAAATATAATAATACAAAATCTAAAATTGAGAAAGAAAAATCCTAATTTAGTTATGGAAGTGTGATCTTTGTTAGCTTGGAATGCTGGAACGCAAAATTCGAAATTGTGTGGAGGAAATGTAGTATTTTTATCACGCAGATGAAACATCGCTCATTTTAGTAATTATTACATTAATTTGGTTATCTAAGGTAAAATTCCATTTCTATTATTTAAGAGAATTAACCAAAAAGTATAAATATATTTGACAAAAATGGCAGCTACTCATGTTTTTATGACACGTTTTTATGACATTGGTGGATCTTGGATTCTTCATACAAAATCATTCCGGATCCTTGGCTTTGTGCTTATGAAATGCCCTCTGTGCATATTATCAATGCCCACTGGTTCAATGGAACTAAAACATATTAGAATGATTTTTAAGTTCTTCTTGTTTATAAAGTTTTCCGTTGCGATACCCGGAGCTCTTTCCCCAGAGATGAGCTCATAAACATCAAAGGAACAACTCGTGCAGATTTATTTCCTACTTTTTTGCTAACATCAGTGGAATTATTTGACATTCTAGTCAAAGGTGTCCTCAACTACTCTTCATGTAGTTAAACGTTGCAGAAGAGGGAATTCTGCCGCTGCACTCGTATGACTCCAAGCGTGGACATCACACACCATTACCTGTAATAATTCTCTCGCGCGTTCGCTGTGCAACAAACAGGATGAACTTCAGTTACTGGCAGGAAAGGACAGAGACTTTTACTCATCTTCAGACTTATGCTTTACGGAAATGTGGCTGTGTGAATTGATACTGGACTCTCCGCTTCAGCTGGCAGGCTTCCAACTCTTCAGAAGGGATTGCGACACGGAACTCTCCAGGAAAACAAAGGGAGAAGTTATCTGTTTTTACACTAAGATTGGCTGGTGTACTGATGTGACAGTGATTCAAAAGCATTGTTCTCCTGATCTGGAATTATTCTACATAAACTGCAGACATTTCTACTCCCCACAACAGTTTGTTTCATTCATTTTGGTCGGTGTTTACATTCCACCTCAGGCCAACAAGAAGGAGGCACAGCGCATGCTCGTCAACCAGATACTGTGTGTGGAGTGGACAAACTCAGACTCTTTTGTTATTGTCCTCGGGGACTTTAACAAGGGAAATCTCGGCCACACTCGGTCACTCTGATCATTGTCCAGCTGATTCATGCATACAGACAGAACTCAAGCGAGGCTGGGATGTCATACATCAGCTTCTGTGAGAACTGCTGTATTCTAACACGCACCAGGGTGAGTTATAACAATGATAAACCCTGGTTCATGGCTAAACTCAGACAACAAAAAAAGGAAAAGCAGGGGGCGTTCAAGAATGGGGATGAGGACAGATTTGAAGAGTCAAAATAAAGCTTTCGCAAGGCCGTTAAACAGGCTAAGCAACTGTACTCTGAGAGATTACAACAACAATGCTCAGCTAATTACTCTGCTTCTGCCTGGAAAAGGCCTTAGACAGATCACCAACTACAAGCCTAAAGCCCCCCATTCAATTAATGACTCTTGCCTGGCCAACAACCTGAATGAGTTCTACTGTCGCTTTGCAAGACAATGGGACAGTTCTGACACCATCCCCTGTACCTTCATCACCCAGCTCCAACCAACCTTCCCCACCCCAGCAGAGGTAGGGAGCACTCTCAAACTTTCCCCTATGCTCTTCTCCCTGTACACCAACTGCTGCACCTCCAGTCATCAATCCATCAAGATCTCGGGAGGGGATGAAACCGCTTACAGGTGGGAAATCAACCGCCTGGTGAACTGCAGACAGAACAATCTGGAGCTCAATGCTCTGAAGAGGACTTTAGGATGAACACAGCCCCACCCGCCCTCGTTGTCCTGTGTGACTCCTCAGTCATCATTGCTTCCTGAGCATCATCATCACCCAGGACCTCAAGTGGGAGAAAAACACTAACTCCATCACCAAAAAAGCACAGCAGAGTCACTTTGTGGGTTTAGAACTTGTTACTAATTAGGTCCTCAATTAGATTGTTTACAGATTTATTTACTCTGCCATCAATGAGCAAAGCTGAAAGAATGTATACAAATCTTTTGGTAGTTCGAGAATTGATATTACGGCCTCTAAAAGTCATTGTTTGGGGTGCAGTTTAACGTTTTATGTGATAAGACAGTGGACCAATATTCTAGGATCATGGGACATTTTTTTATTACAAGACTAACGTATGATTGCTGTAATTCGTTTGACCTGAGACATGTTGGACAAAACCCACTGAGTCAATTATGGCTTCAAAGTCTTTTTGAAGAGGGTCACAGTTGGTATGATTTTCTGGTGCTCAATTGCTGTCTTTGGTTTGCACCATGCATGTTAAACTTCTGTTACTGTGCCCAAACAATTCTACTTTGGATTAATATGTCCAAAGCACATTGTTCCAGAAGTCCTGGTCTTAGTCTAGGTCTTTTCTGGCAAATTTGTATCTTGCCCTAATGTTTTTTTTTTAAATCCTGCTTGCACAACTCCCATGCAAATCAGACTTGTACAGTATATTTCCTTCTTATAGTAGATGCAATGGAAGAGGAATCGCTCAAAAATCAATCAATGGAGAGTTCTGGAATGGCCAAGTCAAAGCCTGGATCTTAATCATATTGAGATGCTATGGGGTGATTTGAAATTGGTTGTGAAAGCAAAAAATCACTCAGTAATATAATACTTATTTCACTGAGTAAAATGCAAATAAATTTATAACTGTGAAAATTTGTAATACATTTTTCTGGACTTTCTTGTCGTTATTCCGTCTGTCACTGTTCAAATACACCTACCCTTAAAATTATAGACTGACAATTTCTTTTTCAGTGGGCAAACGTAAAAAGTAAAAAGGGGATCAAATATTGTTTTCCTTATCCTGTACCCTGTGAGGATAATTTACTTTGGGAATTAGATCATAAGAAGTGTGATCATGTCCCACAGGTTTTTAGAAGTAAATAAATATTGGTCATTGATGTGTTCAAGTCAGATTGGGGTAAGCATCAATTTATAATTTGTTACGTTACATTACATATCGTGTTACAATTATGAAATATGTTCATGTATGCATTATTGTAAAATAAAGTGCAATATGTTCTTAAAACTTGGACATTTAGTCCATAACAAATCATGATTTATAGTAGGCTGTATGCCATGGGTATCACTGTGTCCAGCATATGTATTGACAAGATAAACCTGGACAATGGTGTCAACGATATTATAACTATTAGTATTCAAAACGTGTTGTCCTTGGTAAAACGTCTAAATAACAGTTATTAATACTTTCAACATATTAGAAATATGATGTACTTAGGCATTATATGATTGTTAAGTTCTATATAGTTATATGAACATAAGAATTTGTATAAATGTAACACTTTTACAATAAAATAGTGTTAGTTATGAAAGTCAGTGGTGTTAGTTTTGTTAACTCAAGAATGTGTTGACCCTAATTAACCAGTTAAGATAGTAGGAAAACTTTAAAAAAAACCTGAAACATTTAAATAAGGTATAATTAAATAATATGGCAAATTGGTAAGAACTTACTTATACCTCACAAAAGAAAGAACATATTTTGGCGCAGATTTGAACAAAGGATTCAATAATTTATTCAATTATTATTTTCATAGGTTGTCGTTGAAATCATCACCATGTCATTGGGAAACCACAGCCTTGTGACTGACTTTTTCATCGTTGGTTTTCCTGGACTTCAGCCAGAGTTTTATGGCTTTGTCTCAGCTGTATTACTATTTGTTTATGTTTGCACTTTGATGGGAAAAGTTTTAATTCTTGTGTTGTTTGCAACAGACAGGGATCTTCATAAACCCATGTATTTTGTTATTTTAAATCTGGTTGTATCTGACATTCTCTTTAGCACCACCACATTACCCAAAATTATTGCCAGGTATTGGTTTCAAGCAGGAGCCATTTCATTCACAGGTTGCTTTGTCCAGATGTACTTTGTGCACTATTTTGGTACTGTAAATGCATGCATTCTATTTATAATGGCTTTAGACCGGTATGTGTCAATCTGTTTTCCACTCAGATATCCCCTGATTATCAAAAACTCTACTATATTTGTTCTCTGTGCCACTGTGTGGATCATCTCCAAAGCCTGCCCACTGATGGTGGTAATTAGAGCCTATCCTCTTCCCTACTGTTCTTCCAAGCAAATTGTACAGTGTTACTGTGATCATATTTCTATTACAGCACTTGCATGCACTGACAGAGCACTTTATGGGTTACCTGCTTTTGTCTTTGCCATGGTTGTTTTACTTGTACCTCTCGCCTTCATTATATTATCTTATTGCTCAATTATTCTTGCTGTTTTAAAGATTGCAACTACCCAAGGGCGCATCAAAACACTTTCTACCTGTAGTGGCCAACTAATCATTATTGCCCTCTATTTTCTACCCAGATGTTTTATTTATTTGTCCAGCAATATCGGCATTGTGTTTAGCGCTGATGTGCGTATTTGTATTATAATGTTGTATAGCCTACTCCCTCCTATGATTAATCCTCTCATATATTGTTTCAAGACCAGAGATATAAAACAGAGCTTGAGGAAAAGGTTTAAGAAATCCACTACTCCAAAAAATGAGAGTATCCTTACTGTAACCAAATGATTTCCTTGTTTTCTTTCCATTGTTTATTTGGTCATTTATCTCTTAAGAATTACTTGTTCTTCTAATGACAAAATATTTACTTGAAACACAAATTTCACATATAAAGCCTTGACTAAGTATCAGTTGAAAGATAATATTTTTCCAATATTGTCTTTATTGCGACCAGATTCCTGTAGATTTTATATAAAGTCTGTTTAACCAAATCCTCTTAACTTGGCAGAAATATGCACAGTACCTTGTATTAATGGCTTAACCTGAATGTTTTATGCTGTATTAAGGTTTGTGTTAAGGTTTGGTGTTAACAATTGTAATTCCGTATTTTTAGAAATTAGACATACCTGATTGTAGTGGAAATTATTACAATCATTGATAATGACAATATAAAGATGATAATGTTTAGGTGTTTAACATTAGGTTAAGAATACGTTTAGAATGATGTACTCAATTATTAATGGTTGAAGTTAGGTTATAAGTTAGGTGCTCAGGAATTAAAAATGTATGTGTAATGTATGTTGAGAGATTTGGGAATGACATGTCAATACATAGATTAGTTCTCCATTTAATTAAGTTTAATAAATTAAACTGTAGAGGCATAGTTTTAACACAACATTTGGAGTTGATGAACGAGTAATCAACACAGATCTATGTACACAGCTGTATTTTCAACACCTTGTGTCTCTGCCATTAATTGCAGCTTCTCACACTCAATAAAGGTTATTTAGGTTGTTTCCATCAATATCAGATTAAATATTTTTAAATTACTAATTGTTATCCAACATCAGGAATGACAAACACTGAGACCCAGCATAACAAAACATCCCTTAACCTAGCTACCCGTATAAAAAAACTTTAAGAGAAAAACCTTCTCTTGATATAACTTACAAAACACAATAACTTTATTATACAATTCCTTGCACCTAATAAACCAATTAGAGCCTAGACAATGATGTGCAGCTCACACACAGACCACATTCAAAAGGCATTACACTTTTTCTGAAACAGCAGCATCCTGCTGGCAATAATAATCCTCCAATGGACAAGGTGTTGCTGATGGTGGCCTGAATATTCTGCAGCCAAACAAAATGTATTAATTTGTAGGGACATGAGTGAGAGACTGATGCCCTTGACACCAGACCAGAGGAAGTAGGAGGTGCAGGACAAATAACTGCAGAATCGCAACATCAAGATGACAAAGTCCTGGGGCTCCAAGCAGTCCGACTGTGCTGTTAGATATTAAATTGCAGTAGAGTATGGAACCAGCTGTTCCCTCGCTGACTGCTGTTACTCTTCCACCCATTACAAGTCAGCTAGCTCACTTGACAGTTTGGCAAAAAGCAAGAGAGCTAGGACTGGAACTGGCCCTGTTCTGGCTCTATTGGGGCACACAGTGGGGATTCAAGCAGACCTCACCAATTTGACAGTGAAGACAGGCACCAGCCGAGGGGTGGTGAACTGGGGCATTTTTTTTTATTATGACAAACCTCGCCTTTTCAAAACTTTGATTATTGGTAAAGTGATTCAGTCAGAAAGGTCGCACTTTAAGCAATAATATTAATAGGTGTTCTTATGCACAAAACAGCAGTGTGCATTCTTGTATTCTGCCTCATAACATTGGCCACATAAACAGAGTTATTTATTAAAATGTTTGTATTTTGACAAAATGTGAAAATATTTTCACGATGAGCCACCTGTACTGAAAATAAACATTTATATTCAAGCCTTAAGAATTCTGTTTTCTCAACCGGCTTATATTCACATAACCGCATTCCAGCAAAACTGATTTCTGATTCATAAACAAACATGACATTTATTAATCAGTTTATATTACAGTTTACTACAAAATACAGAAACAGAAAGAGATTGGCCAATCAATTCACAGAGACAAGTTGTGTCTACAATCTGTTCTGTCCACTCGAACCACGTCACACTGGGAGTTCCTAGAGGAGACCATTGTATTGACATTGGCCTGGCCTCGTCTGACCCATCTTCTTGATCCTTTCCCGGACGGCCTCTCCCTTCCCTGTGCCATCATAGATGGAGTTCCCACAGTCGCACACAGCCCCTCACGGCCAGAGTGGCGGGGCTTTTACCCAGATTCAACCTCGCTACTCAGCCGCCGGCTTACTGTGCGAGTAGCAGGCACATCGGTTGTCCCAGGCAGCCGGCCGGCAGATGTGGCTGTAGCATCTAAACTTGTCCAGGCACACTTGGCCCTTACCCTACACAACCTGCTGTGCGACAGGTCTAGCAGGGTGACGACATCCTCATTGACGGACAGCACGGGAAAGCTTCCATCTGAGGATGTTCTAAAGACTCACGGCTGGCAGAGGACCGCATCAGGGAGGAGGAACTGCCGGCAAACCGTCTCCTCAGTCACCCGCCACGTGTAAACAGACCTGGAGGCAACTGTCACAATAGCAAATTCAGGATGTTCTGGAAGAGTCTGAATGGGCGGGACTGGAGAGCATTCGTAGCGTTGAGAACATTGGAACCAATTGCTCACGGTACTGGACCACAGGCTGACAGCCAGCAGGTGAATGTTACAGACCATGCCTATAGACACCGGTTCCTTCATCTCCGCGTGCATCAGTTGCGTACAAGGCAGGAACTCCACGCGCCCCAAAGTGGGTCTGTTGCGCCCTCTACCAATTCCAAGCCTCCCCTGGTCTCATATTGCATTGGACTTTGTCAGCCGTCTCCCTCTATCAAACAGCATAACCACAGTCCTCACAGTCGTAGACCAGTTTTCCAAGACAGCCCATTTCATTGTTCTGCCTAAACTTCCCTTGTCCCGTGAGACCACTGACCTCCTAGTTAATCATGTGTTCCAGCTACAACGTATCTCCGAAAAACATTGTCACTTACCGAGGTCCTTAATTTATGTCCCAGGTCTGGAATGCCTTCTGTCAGGCCGTGGGGGAAATTATAATGATTATTATTAATCTGTCCTCGGGGTTCCATCCCCAGACCAATGGCCAAATGGATTGTGTGAAACAGGAGATGGAAGCAGCACTACGCATTGTCACCTCAGCTAAAAACTCCACATGGAGCACCTTCCTACCCTAGGTGGAATATGCCAACAACAGCCTTGTCAGTGCCTCGTCAAGCTTGTCACCTTTCCAGTGCTCATTTGGCTACCAGCCTCCCATGTTCCTAGTACAGTAGGAGGAAATCGCATTGCCCTCAGAGCCCAAGTCCACAAGCGTCCTTGCCAGAGGGTTTGAAGACGAGCAGACGCTGCTCTACTCTATGCCTCCGCCAAACGGCACGCCAGGATCGACGCCGCTCCACAGCTGCTAGAAAGCTTTTCTGCTACTACAGTTATGTTTTGTCACACCGTGCTTATTTTATGTTTAACCTGTTCCTGTTCTCTGTTTTTTTTCCCCTGCCCGGCTTTCCCTGCAGTCTTGTTTTTTTCTTTTTGGTCAGTTCTTGTCGCCTGACTCCCCGTGTCCTGTTACACTCCGCATTGTGCATTTGGGTCCACCTGCCAGTCACAAACCTGTCAAGGCCGCCCCAAACCATGACATTTCCACCCCTATGCTTCCCAGCTGGTATGATGTTGTTGTGCTCAAATGCTGTCTTTGGTTTGCGCCACACACGTCTTTTGTTAACTTGCCCAAACAATTCTACTTTGGATTCGTCTGACCAAAGCACATTGTTCC
>JACXGK010008907.1:0-21160 GCA_016801125.1 Novumbra hubbsi | reverse complement strand
TAACTTAGAGATAGTTTCAAAGAGAAATTTTGGATTGTTTTTGTTCCCCTCGATTAGGTTCGAAAAATAAGATGAACGAGCAGATGTGAGTGCTTTTCTGTATTGTACTGTACTTTCTATCCAAGCTAATCTAAATACTTCCAAGTTGGTGGAGCGCCACTTTCGCTCCAACTTTCTGGAGGCTTGCTTGTATGCTCTACAAGCAAGCCTATAAACTCAAAGTTCACTGATGGTTCATATAGCCAGATCTGTGTGTCGTTTGTATATTCCAAGTATGTTTTCATCAGATTTGATCCAAGAACCTTACCATAGTACTGTACCATTCCTATTTATAGCATTTATAGCCCTTGCAGCCTCTTGCACTCAATCACTTACCAGTTGACGTCAACTAAGTCTGTGAGTGTCATTTATGGGAGTATAAGTAACTAATTTAGAAAAATGTTCACCTTATGGATGTTTGTCTGTGGTTATTGTTATGGGCACTGGCACTGGCACGGGCCGACTCCCTCTTTTGCAAACCTTTACTCCTTCTCTCACACAATGCCTCTCAAACACACAATAACCTCAATAAGATGTTTCCTAAAACTATCTACCAGTCTCTGACATCGACTGGGAGAAAGTTTTTCTCACCTCCTCATAATCTTTTCAGCTGTGTGATGTTTGTGGGGTTTCTTGCATGCACAGCCCGTTTTAAATGACCCCACAGCATCCCAATAGGATAAAGATCCGGGTCTTAACTTGGCCATTCCAGAACTCTTCTGGAATGTTCTAGTCCAGAGCTACAGTACTGAACTTGTAGGTGCAGGCAAATTGTATTATAAAACAGTTAGATTGTGTTCTTTTTTATATGGTAAAAGCCCTAAGTATTAATTTGATCATAATACTTTCCATGTATAAAATAGTAGTCTGTTTCAGCCGTATTGAAAGTGACAGTACTCGTTAGTCTACATCTGCATCAGAAAGCACTGCAATACTGCATAGTCCATTCAAACTGTAAATTTTGTTGTTGGCAAATGACAGCAACAATTTATCATTTCATGCAAATTAGTTTGTGGAAAGAGTGGAACAAAGGAGTAGCAGGAGTGGCATCGTGGGTGGTTGGCAACATGTAGCTCAGCCCACACTGGGGCAGAAATTACCAGAGACACCCGCCTTCATGCATTCCTGGAATTGATTGGCTTGGGGCTCTTGATTGTTGATTGTCAGTTGCTGTCCTGTTGAGCTCAGCAGGGTAATGCCTTATGACTCAATGTCATCCAGTTCTTGCCGTTTTAGCTGCTCTGAAATGCGTCTCCAGCAGGAAAGTACAAGTTGGTCAAAGAAAATGACCTCTCAATAGATCTGAGGTCCATATTGACTAAGGATATGAGCAGAGAATGAACAACGATTATTAATATAGTACTGTTCAAAGTTTAATAAAAAAATGCATTGAGCAAAAAATTATCAGTTGAGTTCCAAGTACTATGGTGGCCAGACCATTGACAGTTGAGATCTCAGATCACAGATATACTATGGTTTCAGCAATTCATGCTTTTGTTTCATAATATATATTTATGATTTTATGGACAAAGACAGTTGGCAGAGTTCACGTTTTTCTCGAAAGATCAGAAGGGTGGAATTAAACCCATCCTAGACCATTAAAAAGTAGTCGGCTTGCATCAGTAGACCAACCTAAGACATGAGTTTGAGCTTATTAATAAGAAATCAACAATTGAATCTACCTCATATGGTACATGCTACGAAATGCATCCTTGCAGCTGCTTTCATCCATGTCTGGACCACCCCCAGTTTAAAGGTTTCATTCTGCTCTTCCTCCTGCTGATCTGACTAGTCAACAATATTAGAGAAGCTTATAGGCTCCGTCCTGAGGGGAAAGCCCACTAAATGCCGTTAAGATATCTCTGGGTGATCACTCTCTGATCTATCTGCTACACTGCACACAACATAAATGAAAGCTTACATCATAGCCTTATCCCCGTTTCCAAAGTCAATGTCATATGGACACACTCATGCTGCAAAGCAGCATGATGAAAATCTCAGTCAATTATGGAATGCAATTTATCTGGAGGTTACTGAGGCACTTTATGCTGGTAAGATTTTTTTTCCTGGCAACAAGGAGCTTGAAGAAAAACATGTTTTTCTGTTTTCCCAGAACTAGTTTCAGTGATAAATTGCTACAGTGGTAAGAATTTGCATAGTCAAGATGGTGCAGAGGCAGTACAGGCACATTCGTCTTAATCAGTTGTAATAGGACTATCAGTGAGACTGGATGGTTGAGCCATCTATCATGGCAGTCCCAAAGGTCTTGGAGAAATAATAAAATGTGAAATCAATCTGCAAATCAAGATAGCTGCACTACTCAGAAATGCAAGTTTAGGAATCTGGAGGTACACCAATTCAGAATTCATCTGGATAAATATTGGTATTTTCATTTCATATACTACAGCAGGGCTTGATTGAATAAGCTTCTCTGTAACAAATTATCCATATGAATGCTACTAAATCATTTGATATATGACCCTATAGGTAGACGTATGCAATTGTAAGATATTTCAAAGTATCCTCAGTAAATAGTTCTCTAGTAACTCAGCATTAGGCAATATGGACTCATTCAGAGCTGCTGGATCTATGTCTGGACTATCAGTATTCATTCACATTAGTTTGCAGATTTTTATCACTTTATTGACACCTACTGGTTTTTGAAGGCCCATATGGATAGTTTCAGGATCAATTTAATCGCTAGAGTATGACAATATGTGTAGGTAAATTGTGTATTGATATATAACGAGGCTAGATACAGTGACAATTGTCCCAATTGACATAACTTCTCAATAACAGTGCTAAGAAATTATGTATTGAATTGAAATGTATATATGGTATGAAGTTACTATCCTTCCATTGAAAAACAAGTCAAGTTTCTGCCAGCAATAGAGTTACTCATTAAGCCAGCAATGTCTGTAACAAAGATGACATGTCTGAAAATCCCCATCTCAACTATTATGGCCATAATTAGGAAGTTCATATCAACTGGAGCTGTGATTAACCTGCCTGAAAATGCACGCAATTGCTTTTTGCCCTTAATAGACAGTGAGGTTAACACACACTGGTAATGGTCACAGCCTCTCCCCCCATCTTCTCCTGCCTTTCTTCCTCCTCTCCTGGCTCTCACAGCCCTGGACAGTGCGACATCTATGGCAGCCCCATGAGGTCCTAATGGAACACAGTTGTGTAGGATGGCTCGTTGTGACGTGGCTCTGGACAGCTTATGGGGTGAGGTTCAGTGCTCTGGTTGGTATGCCGGGCACGGCAGAGGTGTCTGGCCTGTCCACAGGCACCCCAGTTGCCAGGTGTGCCGCAGTATTTTTTGCAGTTGCTGCTACACCTGTGGCTTCTCCCACCGACTCAACAGGGTCAGCATCTCTCTGGAGGTAGGTCCAGGGTGATGGGTTTCTATGCTCTTCCTGTGAAGCATGGTTCCTGCTGGGTCCATCAATATCCAATGTAAACAATGTCACAGATGTGAGCGTTTGTAGAGAGTAAAGAGGGAGGGGGAGAGTGCAATTTTACCCAGGGGTTCTCAAACCTCCTCCTAAAGCACTGACACCCCATGTTTTTACAATTTGCAAGACCTAGGACATCTGATTCAACTTTCAAATTATCACTCCCTTGATTAAATGAATCAGATACGCTAGTTCAGGGCTACAACTAAATTGTGAAACATCTGCCTGTTGCTGAAGATAGGCTTAAGAACCACTGGGCTAGCTAGCCTATATTTAAGCTACCTGCTGTATGCACTTCCACAGAGAGCTACATTAAAATGTAGTTGTGCTATGTATGATATCATTTTTGGTTATTATTATGAGTATTAACCAATAAGGATGTCAAGAGCAGGACATAAGGGGTTCAACAATATTTTGACATGCAATACCGGTCCGCATCCTTTTAAAAATGTTTTATTGAAATTCACACATTATAATGTTTTAAAGTACCCTGAAAGGAAAACATTGAACATAATAAACAAGTGGAGACAAATAATAATGTAATTGATTACAAAATGTAATCCACATTTTTGATGCAAAGTAGCCATCTTTTGCAGACATTACAGCCAAACTACACTACACAACACTAGTAGCATTCTTTCTTTGGATAATTGCACACTAGCATGTTATATGGAGAGTGATTAAAATTAAACTGGACACCAAGGACCAAAGGAACACACAAAGTAAATATAGGAAATTAATAAGTGTATTCATATGTAGGTAGAGGCTGCCAATAGAAACTACATATTTAATATTGGCATACATCAATTGTTGGGTGCACCCGCAAAATAAAATGTTTCTCATATATGGTTCAGTCTCTGACCCATTGAACTACTGTCCTTATCTGTTATTTAATGGAAGCTTGCCATCTCCCATCCAGGAGAGTTTCAATGGGATCAATCCAGTTTCCTCGTTCAATAACGCAGGAAGCCTATGATTCTGCACTTAAAGTGATGAAAGACAGTTTATTTTGTTTGGTAATTGTAGCAAGATGTATTTAATTTCTACTATGTATCTTCTTAAGTCGTGGTATAAATAAACCATAATGCCCTGTTTGCATGAAAAAAAAGTGGTCTGCACCCCGGCAGCAGGCAAGGCAGGCTGCAATAATACAGCTCAAGAATATTTCATTGACATTTCTGGTTGCCTAGTGATAGACGTCAGTCCCTCTTTAGATGTTGTATTTCTTTACAGCTATGTAAAATCTGTACAGTGGTTGTTCAAAATCTTTTTACTTCTTCATCAATGTATTAAGTACATATAAAAATTAGATACATTGTTCAAACGATTAAAAATATGGCATGCTTAAATAATATGAATGTTAATAAAATGCAAAAACAATTTGCTGACAGTTTTCTATATAATAAATATAAATACTTTTTTTCTGAGCAGACACTTTTTTACTTGTACTTGAGTACAAGGCCATTTTATACTTTCATACTTACATTTCAATGCTTCAATTGATACTTTAACTACACTTCAACAATGCAGATGTTGAGTACTCTTTCAATCACTGTTATTAGCTGACGCAACAGACTTCCAAACATGCTACCTGGAGAACCAATTCCCTTGAATCATCAGTTTTCTATGTGGGATCAAGTTAAAGATGGATAAGGGCAGTACCAGCAGCAAGTGCAACATAAGTGATTTACAAAGAGCCATCCCAGGAATTAAACAATAGTACAAAATCCTTCTTTCTAAATGCAGATATGTCATTTATGGTTTTCAATGTGACTGAGCTGTAGCCATTACTAGCTTTGAAACCTTATTGGTACATAGAAACAACCTGGCTAAAGCAAAGATTCAAATGCGTGTAGAGTTGATGTGCTGAGGTGTGTTCATCCTCATTTTCAAGGTCTACAATTCACTGGCTATGCAAGTGGTTCTGGCATCTTTGCATTGTAGTGTTTAATCCAGCGATAGCCTTCTTGATAGACTATTTAGTTGCGGTGTGCAGTTTCTCAAGGTCAGAATCAGCTACCATCAAAATGCCATAGAAAGGATGCGTCAGACAAGTGTTTTTGTCCTTTCTGTCCTTATAAATATTTGCTGCAAGAAGAGATGGAAAAAAAGATAATCTAGGTTATTTGGCCAGAGCTATGTTTTTGTATGATAAACATTGCAATATTCTGTTTGTAATTTGTAGATTATGTTTCTGGTGATATTTTGTCACCTGTTGCTATAAACATATGTTCCAACTGAACAGTCTAAATGTGGAAGAAACCTGTAATGTTCTGATTTCCACAGGCAGGTAGATGAAAATCACTGGCATATAGAAGTTTCCATGGCAAATAATGAATGAGAAGGGGTGATTTATAATTTATTGTAAGCAATATTAGACAGGTGCACTTGTGCTGTATGGTGTCCATTTTAGGACAGCCTCATCCTACTGAGATTAAAAAAAGATGACGATTGACACTAGGTTCACCTTTTTCAAGATCAAATGCAAACCCTTTTATTTTAACAAGGCATTAATATTAAGTAAGGTAATATAGTATGTATTGTCATGCCCCAGGAGGCTGAGATATTTGGTATTTTATTGCTCCTCAAATGTGTTTCCCCAATGACACAAGAGACAAACTAGCACAGGCATTTTCAGTCATTATCGTTGCAGACAGGGAATTCAGCTTTTAAACCGATGGCATATGTCAACACAATTGACGCTCCACTGTCCAGGAAAATAGGGGAGGAGGGAGTAGAGAGGGAGTGAGCTATGTGGGACAGCTCAGGCCAAAACACGAGAGATCAACCGTGTTTGACACACTGGCTCAGTCTCAGACACCGGGGCCATCGCAGCGGCACCCGGCAGCCAGCCAGGCAGCTCTCTCGCTGGGTCCTTGTCTTCATCCCTTGCCACAATCAATCCACCACGGACCCACAACCGTAATCCTATTTGTTCAAATAAATAATGAAATAGCAGCCACACACAGAGGCGCACAGAGGGTGGTAATTGCTGCGTTTCACTCCGGATCAGATGGGCTCTGTGGGACACTGGCTTGGCTCCGCTGTGACCTTGTGTGTGTGTTTGTAATTTTCCACAAGCTTAGTGGATATGCACCAGACAGGGGCATTTGATGGGAGCAAAGAAATCCCAGGGACCACGCCAAGGCAAAGCAGAATGAACGAGCCTGTTGAGATGGAGCTCTTGACCCAGACTCAACAGCACCAAAGAAAAGCTTAGGAAGTGAGAAGTAATTGTTGACATGACAGCTATTAGACAGATGAACAAGGGAATGCTGTGTAGTTTGCAAAGCATGGCTTGTTCAATATTGTTTTGCTCTATATATTGAGACCACTCGATGCAAGCATCACAAGAACCTCTTAGATTAACTATCACAAATCATTTATAACTCTTAATAACTATAATTTTTTAAATATTGTTGCCTCTATTTTAATCTACAAGTATGTGCATCCTTACATTTACTACCTGTGTTGTATCTTTTTCTCTCTTTTTCTTAGCAGTGTATGTCAGTTAAAATGTTGTACGACATTTTAAAAACTATGGATCATTTAACAATTGGATGTACAGGACTTATGAAGTTATAATGTGATAATGATGTTGCTAAACAGATAGTCCAACACATTTTATCTTACATAATGCCTTTCCAGAATGTATAGATACTGCAAGCTGCACATTCTATCAAACGCAATACATTATTGTTTCATATAAAGTATTCAACCATAATTTTTGTTTGTCGAATGCACAAAATAACAGTGTTATTCTGAGCAGTGAAATTCTTATGACACGGCGCGAGGCATCTATACAATAGCATTAAGTAAACTAGTTTCCGGTGTCCAGCTGTGTACTGGCAGTCAAGCTGTGTACTGGCAGTAAGTTTACACAGATAAAACTCCTAACGGCAGGTTAAAAACAGCAAGTCACATCTTGGAACTCAGCGAGTGATACGGAACTGAGGGTTTTAGAGAGCAGTCTCACTAGTGGTTTGCCTGCCAAACAACAGCTGACATTACAGTGAGGCACCCCTTCGTAAATATTTCCTAAACCTTGCAACAAAAATCTTCCACAAAACAACAGCAACGCAATCGGAAACAGGACACATTTTGATACCTGGCATATCTATATAAAACTGTAGGAGGATTTAGGGTGGCTATAATAAAATTGTGTCGAAATGCACACGTTACATTTCTATTCATGTCTCCAGGTTGGTTAAAGTTAGAATTCTACGGTTTCAGCACGTTGTTGGGGACAATCTTACGAAACGTTTGCCAGATCTCAACCACAAAAAAATTTATAAACGCACCTGTTACATTTCTATTCATGTCTCCGGAATTACTAATTATGGAAGCCTACCAGGGACCCCAAAATTAAAATTTTGGTTGATATTCTACTTTTTTTGAAAGAAATAATGCAGTTTTTCTGTTTATAATGTTATACGATCATACACTAAACAACTTAGAGTTGTTTTGAACCCCAGGGGATATTCAAATTAGAAATAAAAAGCCCTTCCTGTACAGTGGGGAGAACAAGTATTTAATAAACTGCCAATTTTGCAGGTTTTCCTACTTACAAAGCATGTTGAGGTCAGTAATTCTTATCATAGATACACTTCGACTGTGAGGGACAAAAAATCCAGAAAATCACATTGTATGATTTTTAAGTAATTATTTATTTACTATTTATTATTTAAGTATTTGATACATCAGAAAAGCAGAACTTAATATTTGGTACAGAAACCTTTGTTTGCAATTACAGAGATCATATGTTTCCTGTAGTTCTTGACCAGGTTTGCACACACTGCAGCAGGGATTTTTGCCCTCTCCTCCAAACAGACCTTCTCCAGATCCTTCAGGAGCTGTTGCTGGGCAATACAAACTTTCAGCTCCCTCCAAAGATTTTCTATTGGGTTCAGGCCTGGAGACTGGCTAGGCCACTCTAGGACCTTGAGATGCTTCTTACGGAGCCACTCCTTAGTTGCCCTGGCTGTGTGTTTCGGGTCGTTGTCATGCTGGAAGACCCAGCCACGACCAATCTTCAATGCTCTTACTGAGGGAAAGAGGTTGTTGGCCAAGATCTCACGATACATGGCCCCATCCATCCTCCCCTCAATGCGGTGCAGTTGTCCTGTCCCCTTTGCAGAAAAGCATCTCCAAAGAATGATGTTTCCAACTCCATGCTTCACGGTTGGGATGGTGTTCTTGGGGCTGTACTCGTCCTTCTTCTTCCTCCAAACACTGGGAGTGGAGTTTAGACCAAAAAGCTCTATTTTTGTTTCATCAGACCACATGACCTTCTCCCATTCCTCTTCTGGATCATCCAGATGGTTATTGGCAAACTTCAGACGGACTTGGAAATGCACTGGCTTGAGCAGGGGGACCTTGCGTGCGCTGCAGGATTTTAATCCATGATTGCGTAGTGTGTTACTAATGTTTTTTTTTTGAGACTGTGGTCCCAGCTCTCTTCAGGCCATTAACCAGGTCCTGCCGTGAAGTTCTGGGCCGATCCCTCACCTTCTTCATGATCATTGATGCCCCACGAGGCGAGATCTTTCATGGAGCCCCAGACCGAGGGTGATTGACTTTCATCTTGAACTTCTTCCATTTTCTAATATCTGCGCCAACAGTTGTTGCCTTCTCACCAAGCTGCTTGCCTATTGTCCTGTAGCCCATCCCAGCCTTGTGTAGGTCTACAATTTTATCCCGGATGTCCTTACACAGCTCTCTGGTCTTGGCCATTGTGGAGAGGTTGGAGTCTGTTTGATTGAATGTGTGGACAGGTGTCTTTTATACAGGTCTCAAACAGTTCAAACTGGTGCAGTTAATACAGGTATTGAGTGGAGAACAGAAGGGCTTCTTAAAGAAAACCTAACAAGTCTGTGAGAGCCGGAATTCTTACTAGTTGGTAGGTGATCAAATACTTTTGTCATGCAATAAAATACAAATGAATTACTCAAAAATTATACAATGTGTTCTGAATTTTTGTTTTAGATTCCGTCTCTCACAGTTGAAGTGTACCTATGATAAAAATGACAGACCTCTACATGCTTTGTAAGTAGGAAAACCTGCAAAATCGGCAGGGTATCAAATACTTGTTCTCCCCACTGTATGTGCTTGTCAATAAAAACAACTACATGTCAACATACGTTTTTATATTCTCTTTTTCACCAATATTCTCAATATACTCACGTCTCAAACAATGTAATCTATTCATCCTCCTTCTAGTTAAGGGTTTTGAGAATCCACAATATATAGGACATCATTCTAATATGAAGGATGACCTCCTGAGAGGTCAAAAGGTCAAGATAGTGCTGGCAGATTTTGGTAATCCCAACAAGGCCTTAGACCTTTAAGGGGTAAATAAATATATATGTGAGATAATAGTTGTGTGCCATGCGGAAACCAGCACATTAATAATAAGAAATGGTAGAAACACAATAGGTAGCCCTGCTGCTTGGCCCCCAATAATGATAAACTCCTGGTACTTAGCTGGCCATCTCCTGAATACAAACAAAACTATATGTCCTGTTAGATAGCTAGCTATCTCCCGAAAAAAAAGACAGAATAGCTAGCAAAAGGTGGCAAAATAACTTCTGCCTTACCTCTGATGAGGATAGTCCCATGGTCAAAACCAGTTCCATTTCATTGTCACTGTATAAACAGTTATGTAGCTAGCTAGTATTACTTGCAAAATTCAGAACAGGCAGACATTTGCATGGCGTCGTTCTGGAACGTTTGAGTAACGTAAATTGCTAGGTAACCGGTGTTCAGTGTGGCTATGTTATTTGCCATAAAACCGTAAATACTTCCTAAACCTTGAAATAAAACCTTTGTCATGGCACGGGCCAAGTCTGGGCCTGGGTTTTGTCATTTGCCCATTGTTTTGTTTGCCAATTGATTTTTTTCAATAATTCCTGCCAGTTTAACACCAATTTCTTAGTCATGTTTTGTGCCTTTCCTGTTAAGGTACGTGTTTTTCTCCAATAACTCTCGTAGTTCTAAAACAATAAAAAAAAATGCAGATCTGTTTTGTCAGCCTGTTTGTCTGCCAGTCCGCTCTCTCCGACTGTTTGTCCCACCGTCCTGCCTGCCTTGTGTTCTTGTTTTTTTCTCCACTTGTGTCAATCCCTGTTTGTTCCAGCGTGCTCCGAGTCATGCATTTGGGTCTACCCTTGCCTGTTACCTGCCAGGTAGTCCTGACAACCTTCCACACAACAATGGCAATGCAAACGGAAACTAGATGCACATTTTGATACCTGTCATGTCTTCATAGTGCAAGAACTGTAGGAGAAGTATAGGTGGCTATAATGAGAAATAAATATACATGTGAGATAATAGTAGTGTTGCTTTCCAAAGATGCAACAGCAAATACAAAGCAAGAAATGTAAAAAACAACCTAAATATTTAAATACATTTATAGCAAATTCCAAAGAGTGTAGAAAAGAAAACGTTGTCTCATGCGCAAGTATGAACTCACTGATGTAATCTCTCTATTGTTTACATTGTATTTTTTAGGGATCTATCCACATGGGTCTCATTCATCACAGGAACAACCAGTAAAGTTATTCCATGATGATGGGGTCATATATAGTTTGAAGTGTCATGATAGTGCATAAGGTTTCAACATTGGTTGTGAATTGCAAACCGTTTGTTGGAGTTATTGCCTGTTGGTGACAGTAAGGTGTAATTGCGGTGAGTCTTATGGACAAACTCACTGCATCGTTATAGCATCAAGCTCAGTCAGCTAAGGGTCAAGCCAGGGATAGAAGTGCTTGTGATTGGTATCATCCCATAGCATCCTTCATTCAACCGTTCAATCTCAATGTCCCCTTCAAAATTGGGCTGGTACTTCCTGCTTCCCTGGAGCCATATGTGACCCCAGTGAAAGCAGTAATTTGATTCTCCACCACATATTATGTTGTGCAACAGATGGCTTCTCGTGAAATAAAATGCGTAATTATGTAAGCTGTAACCTATGCGATTTTCAGTTTGAGCAATCCTTGTCAATTCCCAAGTTAGTATCACTCTGTGCCATCAGAAAGAAAAACAATTTATTCATCCCACAATTCACCATTTTTAAATGAAGCTTTTGTCACTACATTATTAGAAAATAATGTGTCTAGTCAATACAGAGTGAAACAACTATCCATTTTATTAAGGCTCCGAATGTTTTGTAGCAATATAGATTTACATTTACTCACAGTAAAACAATAGCTCTTTCAGAGCTTATTATTAGTATCAAAAGAGCCCAGCTACCTTTCCAGTTATAGGTTACCAGTTAACAGCAGGATGCAGGTGGCAGTATTATTCAGGATTAACAGCAGGGATTTAAGATTAATTTGTGTCCCCTTGTTCCATCCCAGAAAAGCTCATAAATCATATTAATTAGGAAGTTCAGTGTTTGGCCTTCTGCTGTGGTAACAACAGCATAGCATCTGTAGCTCTATAGCAAGGTATTGTGAGGTGATTCAATAAGGGTGCTTTTCGATTCTTTTTTTTGCGTTGCCACATGTAAAAATATCAACTTCCGTTAACACACCCTAAACATTAAAGGCCCACTCCAGTTCTGTTGAATTGGTCAAAAGTGATGTCACGCTCCATGGCATCGCCAATAAAAACCAAAACAGTGAGTAGAAACACTTCTCTGGCTGTTTCAACGAGGCAAAAATTGGTTGTCATCCCTATTTTTGCTGACAGTGAGACATGTATATATGATTGTTGTCCAATGTTCAAGCATTTCAGCTAGGTTCCACAAGGCCATTCATTCAGCGGTTGACTTCAAAATCAATACGCAATTGATGCTCTTTTTTCTTTTGTCATGGTAAAAGATATAGGATGTGCTCAACCATGTCAACATCACAGTCCCTTTCAATCTGCACAGGTCCAAACCTGCTTTATTTGATTCATCACTACCATTCACCTCTCTTTCCGAGACAAAGCCTGCCTCACCCAAGCCATTAATCTTTCATCGTTCTACCAGAATCCTTGGGCTACTTCAGGAGGATCCCTAAGATCTGGGTCAGGGAAGCAAGCTAAAGACTGAGCCACGAGTTGGGTTTAAATCGATCTAACTGGATGAGACCAAATGTGACTTGTCACTTCAAAGAGCTGTGTATATGTCACAGAATGTACAGCCAATAGAGCATCAGGTCTTGAGTTGTAGTTGCTGTTTTCTTGGGTATTAGGAACAGTAACATTTCTGATTGTGTATCAGAATGTGGGAAAAGGGGAGGGAACATGGAACAAAATGTATTATTTTTGGAGGAACTCTACCTTACAGCTGCCTAGCACTGGAAATGTACATGTGGAGTTGATTTAGCCATCCATTGCAGGAAGAAGAGGTTCATGGTTGAATTGGCCACAATGACCTGATGGAAAGAGGCCTACCTACCTACTGAATGTGCAGTTCTGCATGCAGCACTCTGCAAGGCAAACGATAGACATAGATCCAAGCCAGGTGCCCTGTTGACACCTATCTGGTTGGGTTGCTAGGACTTCATGCAAGGTGTTCATTTGTTGACTAGCATCAGGACTGGAATCTTTTTTGCTCTGGTTAACAATATCAAAAACGCATATCGCTGCACAGGTCCTAGTAGTGATGTACTACAACCTAGATTAGAGTTTCTGCTTCGTGAGTCCCTTACTGTAGATGAGCAATACTTTTTTGACTGTCGTCATGTATTTCAAGAAGAGCTGGTGGGAAAGACTTTTGGGAGCATCCTCATTTGAATATTTATTGAAACTTTATCAAAACCACTCAGAGCAACTCTAGGCAATCAATGCAGTTTAGATTCCTAGCAGACAGTAAGGGTCTCTGTGCTCTACCCTTCCCATTGTTTGCATTCAAGCAATTCACTCTCATCCGTCGGTAAGGGACTACAGGAAAATCACAGCTTGGTAATTCCAACCCCAGAGAAGTGGTTTGGTTTAAATTGAACGCTGGCTGAGCACAATGCCTTTTAATTGGCAGTGCGTATTATTTTCACATGAGTCAGGGTGAGGCATAGGAGCTTGTGAGCAATGAAACCATATGTTGCACAGATGACACACACTATGAGGTCTCTGTTCTCTTCCAATTCTTTTATATTTGCCAATGCCTTTTCCCATAATTTCCTCTCAAATTATTTCAGACCCTTGTCCAATTGTTTTCGTCTCTTCAGATGAGTGACTATTTACCACATCTTTGTATAAAGTGATGCTAGTATTACAGTGAGCATCAAACAATAAATGATTAATCCCACACAATAACTCCATTGGTTCATGGTGTTTGCAGGACCAATAGTCATTTTCTCCACATTCTTGCATTGTCAGCAATGAGAGTAAAAGGGAAGATGCCTCCAAACTGGGCAAATGACAAAATTGTCTATTAAGTGAACAACATGCCTTGGTATTTCTGAGTTTTAAGCAGGGGAAGTGATGGAGAATAGATTTTTCTTTCCAGGGCGTAAGTGGTTGGAGCGAGAATAGATTAAAAAATCATGAATATGACAACTCACCGGCTGTACAGATCCAGAGTAAGCATGTTCCATCTGCCCACCACTTCTCTACCACTCAACCTGCCGTTAAATGGATTTAGAGGGCTTACATTTCAGCGGATAAACATTCACTTGGTTGATGAACATGACTTCAGAGTTTGCGAAAATGGCTATCAACTATCTGTAAAATGTATTTTTCTCTATCAAAACCAAGTGAATGAAACTACTATTTTAAGAAGTATAACTTTGAGGAAATGATTGCGGCTGTCTGTCCCCTTTATCCATGCTATATAAGATGTCCAGTCTTTTTTTATAGCACCCTGCCATAGAAATGAGCAGAGTATCCATCTGGTTGTCCCCCACAACTTTTGCCTCCCTTCGAACTACCATTCTGTTCATGCTTGAGTAGCTCGTGAAGTTGTGCTACACATGTAGTTATAATTAAAGAAACATCAGAAAATCTCCATACTGGTCATTTTGTTTGTTTTCATATAAGTATACATGCATGAAAAACCTGAAAGTAACAGAAAGAAGGATAGCATTGGTGACAATGCTGTGTACAGTCTCTTATGCAGCCTCTTGGATAAAATGTTCCAGGAATGTTTAGTGGAATAAAATAATATCAAAATACGCAATGTACCTTCTGATGTGCACGTAAGGTCATATCATAGTCCGGTTTGGTGAGATAAAAAGTATAATGGTACATTTTGGTATTTTGTGTATTTTGATCACAAAAGTCACTACACTCTCTCTCCTGAACATGGGGCACAAACGTCATACTGGCACAAAATGTTTAAGTATTTTAAACATGGCAATAATATGGAGAAAACATTTTGCTAATATAGTAAGCAGCAAAATATAAAAAAATATTTTAACATGGAACTTTGGGTGGACTGTTCAGTCAATCGATTTTTCAAAAAGATACAGCAAAGATATAGTGCATATAATCAACAATTTGTCAGAGGCAACAATATACAGATATATTGCAGAGGTCATGCCCACCATATATCAGTGCCTCTAACAGTACATATATGCAGTACTTTAGCCAGTCAGCTGACGTATGTACTAGTCTGGGATCCCACAGGACTCTGAAGCAGATGGCCAAACCACACTATGTCAGCAGTTTCCCCCTAGCGACCTGAGAGACTGGCTCTGGTCAAATGAAACATGAGACATCGCAGACACCTTCAAAACCAATTTATATTGTTCTGGGGTCGCAATTGTCATGTTGAAACATATTGGATGTAAAAACACCTACTGTAATTGATGGCACACAATGCGTAAACTTTTCATATAATGCTTTTCACTGTGCACAAAACCCTCACACATAAAACTAAGCATGTCATAGACTTCTTCAAAATATGTGATAATAGTTTCAAACAGTAAAGGTGCCTTGCTGCAGTCAGAGGCTGTAAATGATATAATCATTGCATCCATAAAGCAACGTTTCTCTACACAGCCCAAGTCGCAAAATGTTTGGCTGAACAGTCAGTTTAATGGCACAAAAGCCAGGCGTGAGAGAAAGATTGTCCTCTCTCAGCTATATTGATTTTTTTCTCCAACTAATCCCATCCTGTCCCGTATACCTAGCTGTCCAGCCACAACCATCCTGATCCATCACAAGTGGCAAATGTATCGCTGAAAAGTAAAACAAATGTTTACTGTTGTTGAGCTTAACTCTAAACCTGATGAAGAGCATTGATCTAGAAAGCAATCCAGGGTCTCTGGCCGCTGATGTTGGGTCGTGCTGAGAAATGATTGGGTCTGATCTCTGGGCAAGCAATGCCAAACATCAAGTGTAATTATTGAGATGGGATTCGGCCTGTCAGCATGATAAATTGTGGTTTGACTTTATTTGTCTCAGCTCCAGATCAGCAATACCTGTCACCCAGACATTCCATTTCCTTTACTCAGCATCACCGACACAGACACATATTGAATACCTACTTTATCACCTGAACAGAAAATCTTTCAATAATATCACAGGCCTCCATTTCTTTTCTGAGCAAAATGCAAGCCACAGCAAAATAGTTTGAGTTTGACAAGAGAATAAAGTGTAGCGTGTTTGCTGCAGTGGATCTTTTGAGTTGTTGTTAAAAAAGAAAATCCTACTAATAATAAAATGTGTTTACTTAACTGAAATGTCTCTGCCACAATCAGAATTTGACTTTTTATTTTGAAGCTAATAATAATTATGTTGGGAAACGGTGAGAACAAATCCATGCAGTGGACTGCTTGCGGGAGCTGGTCCCCTGAGCTGTTTTTCATCTGTGAAATACAGCTTCTAGCCAACTGTGACCTTATCCACAGGAACAAATCAATTGTGCATACAAACATTAAAACCTAATGTGTGTTGTCTGCCTGGCAGGTACCAATAAGAATAATGAAAACCGTAAACGCTGTAACCTTGGGTTATTATGCTCCACTGACAAAGCTCAGTGTTTATAAATGTTACTCAAAATACAGTACCTATCAAAGAAAAGTGTAGTCGAAGGCGACCCGGATAAGAGTCGTTTTGCGCTTTAGAAGTAAAACAAGCACCAAAATGAAGGAACTTTACGATAAATGTAACTACCATCAATCATAAGTTTGTCTTGCTAAAACCCTCCAATGTCTCTGCGGTGGTTGATAGAGGTCAGTCAACAGTGGAATCTGATGCTATTGGAAAACTGCACTTCTCTCCTCCCTTTACTCCCCTGCGGAGCATTTCGTGGCTCCACAGAGGCACAACAGGCCCCTCTCTATCCAGATCAATTATTCCCACCAAAATAAGTACGGGAGGAGGACATTAAATATTTACGCTAAGGCTGAATGGGGGTTGAAAGCTTCCCCAACGCGGGGGTGTTGTAGCTCTTTTATTTTTCATGATGATGGAGGGGACTGCGACGGCAAAGCAAGAAGGCACGGGAGCCGCTCAGGGCCCTCAGAGGAGCTAATTCTGTTGGCGGTCCAAACTGTACTAGAGAACGGCCTGTCCAAACCTCACTTAGGAGGGATGGTCCCTTGGGCTGCCCCTTGCTACGGTACCTGCAACTTCAATGCTTTCTCCTATTTCAGTTGTCATTAAATGGGCCTGCAGTGTCAACTCAAGACTCACACAGTGGATTGTTGATTCCTCTGTTTGGTTGCTCTTCCTGCCATATAGCATTAGAAGTGTATTCTTTTTCATCTCAGCTTACTTGGGCCTCTGCTAACAATATTTCAAACGCTACATTTGTCATTGTACCCAAATAAACCGTTATAAGTGCTTGTTTTGGTCAACAGGATTTGTTTTTATGAAGTTTGTTTAGCAATGACCAAACAATTTGTGACAGGGTGGTTGTAGGATTTCTCTAAAGTATTAATCTTTGAAGAGCTACCGTGCATCTAGCCCTAAACTATTCAGCATCACTGGATACATTGGGATATAGTAACCCATTGTTGACATGTGTATTGCAATGCGTGCGTGGGTGTACATTCACAGCTTGTGCATGATCTTGGTAACTAACATAAAAAAATGTCAGATTCATTCAGCCTTTTTTTGTAGTGGAATGAAAAATAGTGTTGAGGGAGGAAGAGTACGGTGTGAAGATGCATCTGGGGATTGGCAGTCTGTAATGATGTCTGTAA
The DNA here is from genome assembly GCA_016801125.1 of Novumbra hubbsi. Taxonomy (NCBI): domain Eukaryota; kingdom Metazoa; phylum Chordata; class Actinopteri; order Esociformes; family Umbridae; genus Novumbra; species Novumbra hubbsi. The sequence goes on along the minus strand of JACXGK010008907.1, from coordinate 3,582 downwards.
TGAAAGCAGGACACACCTGTGATCAGCACCTGTAGGAAGATGTGAAGTCTGATGAAAATGGGAAAAAATTGAAATAAACTGTTATAATTAAATGTTGTGTAACATTTCATTTTCTGAAGTAATTTTACATGGTGATATTGAACCATGCATGTTTTATTTGAAGTGGGCTACTGTATATCTTTGAGAGACAGAGGTCGCTGGATTTTGGATTATTCTAAATCTCTCAACTCAATTATGCTGCCGATATTGTGGTGAACCGTGATAAAATAACGATTGAAGAATGTATTTACAAGTCCATTTGTCTCATCAGGAAGAAGACGTTGAATAGTTACATTCTATTGCTTTGTGTCTTGCTACTTACTAAACAAACAGTAGCTTTGGAAATTAACTCAATACTCTTTTTGTCTGTTAAGAATCAAACTATTGAGGACTGTCAAATGGGCACTAATAACTACTCTTTTTAGATATGGCTAATGTTGTTTAACACTAAAACCGCCAAATGCCCAATTGGTATTTTAATTTGTAATTAAAATAAAACTAAACCCTCCTCCTTCCGGGACTTTTTTTTACAGTGAAGAAAAAAAAATATGATCCCCTGATGATTTTGTATGTTTGCCCACTGACAAAGAAATGATCAGTCTATAATTTTAATAGACCACCCTAATAGACCACCCTGTCGGCGGTCTCATCCCCACCAATGAGGGCGGTGTCATCTGCAAACTTCAGGAGCTTGACGGATTGATGACTGGAGGTGCAACAGTTGGTGTACAGGGAAAAGAGCAGGGGCGAGGGCCAGAGCCTTGTGGGGATCCAGTGCTGATGGACCAGGGATCAGAGACATGTTTCCCCAGCTTCACGTGCTGCCTCCTGTCAGACAGGAAGTCAGTGATCCACCTGCAGGTGGGTTAGGACACTGGCAGCTGGGAGAGCTTAACCTGCATCAGAGCTGGAATTATTGTATTAAAAGCAGAGCTGAAATCCACAAACATGGTTCTGGAATAGGTTCCTGAGGAGTCCAGGTGCTGGAGGATGAAGAGGAGAGCCTGTTGGCTCTGTAGGCAAACTGCAGGGGGTCCAGAAGAGGATCAGTGATGGTTTTGAGGTGAGATGGCACAAGGCATTCAAATTACTTAATTACCACAGAGGGCGACAGGTCTGCATTTGTTAATTCCTGTGATCCTTGGTTTCTTGGAGATGGAGATGGTGGTAGAGGTCTTGAAGCAGGCTGGCACGTTGAATGTCTCAAGTGAAGTGTTAAACATGTCTGTGAACACCGGAGACAGCTGATCAGCACAATACTTCAGGGTGGATGCAGAAACAGAGTCTGGCCCAGCTGCTTTGCTGGAGTTCTGTCTCTTAAACAGTCTGTTAATCTCCAGGACAGAGTCGTTGTTGTGGTAGGAGGGGACAACTGGAATGGGCAGTTTGGGACTGCCCCATACTCCTCCTGAGGTGGGGGCATTGGGCTGGAGCTGAGGGATGGAGGCACAGGGGATGTTGTCAGGACGGTCCCATTGTCTCTCAAAACGACAGTAGAACTCGTTCAGGTTGGTGGCCAGGCGAGAGTCGGTGATAGAATGGGGGGCTTTAGGCTTGTAGTTGGTGATCTCCAAACAGAAGCAGAGTCGTTTGCTGAGCATTGTTGTTGTAATCTCTGAGTAGAGGCATTTAGCATTTCTCACCTCCTTACTAAAACAGTACTTTGACTCTTTAAATCTGTCCTTATCCCCACTCTTGAACACCTCCTGCTTTTCCATCCTTAGCTGTCCAAGTTTAGCTGTGAACCAGGGTTTGTCATTGTTATAACTAACCCTTGGTGTGTGATGGAATACAGCAGTCCTCACAGAAGTTGGTGTATGACATCACAGCCTCTGTGAACTCACCCAGACTGTTGGAAGCAGTCCTGAAAACATCCCAGTCAGTACACTCTAAGCATGCCAAAGATCCTCCACAGCCTTACTGCACCACTGCGCACAACAGGTTTACAGAGCTTGAGTTTCTGTCTGTATCCAGGAATCAGGTGGACCATGATGTGGTCAGAGTGACCCAGTGCAGTGTATGATAGGCATTACTGACTATAGTGTAACAGTGATCCAGAATGTTCTCCTCTCTGGTTGGGCATTTAATTAATTGTCTGTAATTGGGGAGGCATGCGCTGTGCCTCCTGCACGTTGGCCTGGGGGAGGAATGTAAACACAGACCAGAATGAATAAAGCAAACTCACAGGGGGAGTAGAAAGGTCTACAGTTTATATATAATTATTCCAGATCAGGAGGACAGTGCTTTTGAATCAATGTTAAAACAGATTCCTCCTCCCTTTGTTTTCCCGGAGAGTTCCGTGCCAGCTGCCTGCCAGCTGTAGTGCAGAGTCCGGAATCAATTCACAGCCATGTTTCAGTAAAACACAGAACTGAAGACGAATAAAAGTCTCTGTTCTTTCCTGACAGTAGCTAAAGTTCATCCTGTTTGTTGCACAGCGATCGCACATTGGAGAGAATTATTCCAGGTAACAGTGTGCGATGTCCACGTTTGCGGAGTCGTAGGGGTGCACTGGCACTTTTTCCTCTTCTGCTGCGTTTTACTGCGTGTGTAACGATTCCCTAAGTTGGTATGTGTGAGATGTGCTCAGTAGGGAATAAGAGTAAATATTACATGAGTGTGTGAGGATTTTTGCTGAAACTGAAGTAAATTCAATTAAATGGATGTTGATTGACCAAAGGCGCAACTACTGTACAAGAACCACAGCAAGGCCATGCGTGTCAAGAAGCGCCATTAACACGCATTAATACATAGCATGTTAGAGAGAGGTAGTTTACGGCAAAATCAAATTTTTCTGACAGGTTAATTACCCCTGCGTCCGGTTTGGAGAGGCGGGACATATTTTTAAAATATTTTAAAATCAATAGATTCCGACACAGACGACAATGTTCCAGGCGATACAACGGTTACCGATGCTTTGGCTAACGATATCGTTGAACGAAATGGTGAGTAAGCGAAACAAAACTAAGCTATTTAAAAAAAAAAAATAACAGATGATTAAAGTCTATACATGCCTCTTTTTGTTTTTCAGAGCTTTTAAACGTACACGCTGTTCTTCCTGAAATTCCCAACGTTGCTGAAGAAGCACAACGGGGGAGCAGAACCCATCAAGAGCAGGCCACGGAATGTGAAGTACTTAATGCAAGTAACGTTCATTCTGATGCTGAATTTCTTGATATGATTGAAAGACTCGTACAGTCCAATTTAGCAGTCTTAACTGATAGCTCACTGGAGTTGGTTGTACAAATTTTGAGAACTCCACAGGGTGCTGGTGCCCCGAGGAGGAAGGCGGAGACTCTTTTGAAATCAGAGATAGTCAACAGTAAAAGACCACATCTTATTGGACCCTTGAATACGGGTAACAACAAGTTATGTTTTGCCATATGTCTGGCACATTTGTTAAATCCAGGGATTACTGATTTAGAGGGTATGAGAAAGGCTCATGAGTTTCAGGTATCTGTTGGGCTATCAGTACATGAAGCCGTAGCGTTCTCAGATATAGTCAAATTCGAAAGATTGTTGGGTATCAAAGTTGTTGTTTTA